>JARSSU010005719.1:0-34447 GCA_029619165.1 Eurosta solidaginis
GTCTATTACAATGCTGCCACCCAAAGGTTTTTAACCAACTTGTGACAATGAAAATAATCATAAGTCATTTCCTTCACTTACTTCTCACGTAACCACGCCCATAATGCACCAGAATTACGTAAAACAAGAATTCTAACAAATGTGCGCACAATTGGACAATTTTGGTAGGAAATCAAAAAATTTTCACGCATTGTATTAGAGTATAGCAAGGAAAGTGAGGCATGTGTTACAATGTAAAAATGCTCTAAAAAACAACTATGGTGACGCTCTTGTCTGCTGAGCGTGAGCTGGTTGATTGTGCGACAACAATGACGCAGGTTTTTGAATCTTTAAATCCTTATATATACATCACTACTAGTGGTTCTAAAAAGATCGATATTTCGATTAATCGAGCATTCGAGCACTGCTTGATAAGTCATTTCAACTGTAACTGTAAAATAGATAAGTGATTAGAGCAAAGATAAAACTGCAGAGGCACGGTTGCCGAAACAGTGATTCAAACTGTTTTGTTGTTTTTGTATGCTTGGCGGGCTAGCCGCGCAATCTGAACATCATTATGAGAGAAAAGAGGTCAAAGTCTCGTAGTCCGACCATATTGAGACCTGGCACAGCAAAATGTCTCGCTGAAACACTTGTAATTCACAAGATCTATTTTCTGCACCGCCTCACATATAACACTAGGCTTTCATACAGAACATCGTAAAAGCATTAGGACGGCTTTCAGTTAATCTATTAGTCAGTTGTTCCAAATGTCCATATGCAAAAATCAAAGAACGAATAGATATTTTTCGAACTGATATTAGAAATTAACGCTGATAAAAGTGTTTATCAAAATGTTTAATGCCCGATGAAGCTAGCCGCATTGGCATCTTGAAAATGCGTTCACCACTATACTTGGTAATCACTAGTTTAGGGAAATTATTGGCGATCTGGTTGAAAAATTATCGAAATATGAGCTAGAATGTTTTAAAGATGCATTTCTGCATTCCATCTCGATTTTCCCAAAGACTTGGGTGATGCGACGAACAAGGAGAGCGCTACACCAGATCTAGCCAACATGCAAGACGATACTGAGGATTGTCTGATGGAGCTATGACTGAGCGAATACTGTTGAAACTCTAATACGTGAAACAGATACTCAAACAATACAAAAGGCAAGTTCCACCAATCTTCACTTTCTGATTGTTAATTTTAAGTTCATAAAATGAATCTTATTGACAAAAATCTGAAAAATGAATTATTGACTATATTAAAAACTAGAATCACTCTAAAAAACGCGTGAATGAGAGATCGGAGTCAGACATCATAAAATGCCTTAAAAACCCACTTTAGTATGCCTAGATCCAAAACCGTGTATACTTGCGTGTGTTGGAGAATCCAGCTCAACGATTATAGATTTCAATCAAACCTCGATTTTTGATATGAAGTGTATCATAGAAAGAACTTACGGATACGCCTATGCAGGTAACAAACTTTTCTTTGTTCAATATTGTAATATTTGACTCGACTAGTAGATATGAAATCGTTGGATATGATGTGTTTGAAATATATGTATCCTCAAGTACAATTTTCCCTAGACACTAGCCGGCGCTCCGCGTCAGGAAAACATAGTAAACACTACACAAAACTTCGGGAAAACGTAATATAAGGAAAGAGAAAGTCAAAAAGTGTTCAAAAATCAAAGTTACTTACAATTTTCCTAACCTTTTGTGGTCATAAAATAGCTTCAGCTTTATAAATATTCAAGAATAAAAGAGACGTCCTTTCTTTTTTAGAATGTATCATACCTGATCTTTCTATGATTAAAAGTACACTCGATAATGTGATAAAAGACAATAGACGGACATGAGATCTTTGAGCACCGATTTTTCGCAATAGCTCTGTAATGGTTAATCGGATTAGAGAATTAAATGAAATGGTAGCTAAATGTACTCATTAGATTCTGAATCTATATATATAACGAGTAAGGAAGGTTAAGTTCGGGTGTTACATACTCAGTTGAGAGCTATAGTGGCAACATAAGGGAAAATAACCATGTAGGAAAATGAACCGAGGGAACCCTGGAATGTGCTTGTATGACATGTGTATCAAATGAAAGGCATTAAAGAGTATATTATAGAGGGAGTGGGCCATAGTTCTATAGGTGGACGCCATTTAGGGATATCGCCATAAAGTTGGATCAGGGTTGACTCTAGAATTTGTTTGTATGATATGGGTATCAAATGAAAGGTGTTAATGTGTATTTAAAAGGTAGTGATCCTTATTTCCATAGGTGGACGCCGTTTCGAGATATCGCCATAAAGGTGGACCAGGGGTGACTCTAGAATGCGTTTGTACAATATGGGTATCAAACGAAAGGTGTTAATGAGTATTTTAAAAGGGCGTGGGGCTTAGTCTATAGGTGGGCGCCTTTTCGAGATATCGCCATAAAGGTGGACCAGGGGTGACTCTAGAATGTGTTTGTACGATATGGGTATCAAATTAAAGGTATTAATGAGGCTTTTAAAAGGGAGTGGTGGTAGTTGTATATGTGAAGGCGTTTTCCAGATATCGACCAAAATGTGGACCAGGGTGAGCCAGACATCATCTGTTGGATACCGCTAATTTATTTATATATGTAATACCACAAACAGTATTCCTGCCAAGATTTCAGGGTTTTTTATTTTGCACTGCAGAACTTTTTCATTTCTTCTGCTTAATATGGTAGGTGTCACACCCATTTTAAATTTTTTTTCTAAAGTTATATTTTGCGTCAATAAACAATCCAAATACCATGTTTCATCCCTTTTTTCGTATTTGGTATAGAATTATGGAATTTTTGTCGTTTTTCGTAATTTTCGATATCGACAAAGTGAGCGTGGTCATCGTTTCGGCCATTTTTATACCAATACAAAGTAAGTTCAGATAAGTACGTGAACTGAGTTTAGTAAATATATATCGATTTTTGCTCAAGTTATCGTGTTAACGGCTCGAGCGAAGGACAGGACGGTCGACTGTGTATAAAAACTGGGCGTGGCTTCAACCGATTTCGCCCTTTTTCACAGAAATAAGTTATCGTCCAGAATCTAAGCCCTATCAAATTTCATAAGGATTGGTAAATTTTTGTTCGAATTATGGCCTTAAAAGTATTCTAGACAAATTAAATGAAAAAGGGCGGAGCCACGCCCGTTTTGAAATTTTCTTTTATTTTGCATTTTGTTTCACCATATCATTACTGGAGTTGAATGTTGACATAATTTACTTATATAATGTTAAGATATTAAAATTTTTGTTAAAATTTGAATTTAATAAAAATTTTTTTTAAAAGTGGGCGTGCTCGTTTCTGTCGATTTTCCTAATTTTTATTAAGCGTACATATAGTAATAGGAGTAACGTTCCTGCCAAATTTCATCATGATATCTACAACGACTGCCAAATTACACCTTGTAAAACTTTTAAATTACCTTCTTTAAAAGTGGGCGTTGCACGCCCATTGTCCAAAATTTACTAATTTTCTATTCTGCATCATAAGTTCAATTCACCTACCAAGTTTCATCGCTTTATTCGTATTTGGTAATGAATTATCGCACTTTTCGTTTTTTCCAAATTTTCGATATCGAAAAAGTGGGCGTGGTTATAGTCCGATATTGTTCATTTGAATAGTGATTGAGATGAGTGCTCAGGAACCTACGTACCAAATTTCATCAAGATACCTCAAATTTACTCAAGTTATCGTGTTAACGGGCAGACGGACGGACGGACGGACGGATGTGGCTCAATCAAATTTTTTTTCGATCCTTATGATTTTGATATATGGGAACGTCTATATCTATCTCGATTCCTTTATACCTGTACGAACCAACCGTTATCCATCAAAGTTAATATACTCTGTGAGCTCTGCTCAACTGAGTATAAAAATGAATGTCATTTTTCGTTGTGATTTTATAACTCAAGAACGGGCTCACCTATCCAAAACAAATTTTAGGCTTTGTTCAAACGTGGACCCGGATAACTTAGGATGTGTTTGAGCCACATGAGTATCCATTGTAAGTTGTTGATAAATGCTAATGAAAAGAGGCCTTTTCTTTTCGCGAGGTAAATAAGGGACTCGAGATACTAGACCAATTGGGAACTCGCCTTCAGGTTGTGAGATTGCATACTTATGTCACTACAACCAGTTAAAATAGTATAGTTATCACATAACCAATAAATCTTTTTACCTGAAGGCGTGTGAAAACCTCTCAATGTATGGTGAAATTATTTTGAAAAACACACCAAAACCCATTGTTTGGTCAGATTCATCCACTCAGCCAGCGGATTATACGTTTTCATATTAACATACATCATCAATAATAGTTAATCATTTACGTAAACGATTTGTTACCTACTTAGTCACTACGCTCCTTCACTCTCAAAATGTATGTACTTTCGTCTTAACTAGCTTACTTATTATTGCACACCTACAAATTACTTGCAGTATATTAGTTCGACAACAGTGTATGTATTGTAGCAGGCAGATCGCAAACAAAGTAGGCTTTTGAAAAGACATCGAACCATATTACGTGCATGCATAGAGAAATACATGAATATTTTGTATAGATAGGTATGTATATAGAGCTTTGCTTCTTAGCATTAAGAAAATTCAAATTACGAGTACAAATGACATTGAAGTGTAGAACAATGTTCGCTGGATCGTCGTTTTGCCTTCGGCCTCGTCGTAGAACTTACATTCGTTATGTCGCAGTAATCACGAAGCAGCCATATTACGTTCAGTAGTGTCCCTGAAATTATAACGGGGTGCATATTCTGACGTTACTAAATTGGCAATAGTATTTTCTTTAATAATGTTCTTTGAAGTTGTGTGGCATGTTGTTGATAAATAGACGACATGATATACTGTATAGCGTATTTGGCAGCGAGCCTAGATACAAAATGGTAACTTTTTGAAATGCCTGTTGTTGAACGTATGCAAGGTCTACGGACGATTATGGCCTCTTGTGCAGTATCTGTGTAGTTCGATTTCCTTACTTTGAATAAACCATATGGTGCACGTACTCAATCGTAATCACTATCGTAGATCATTTTGTAGTATTAATTATGTTCTTTCTTGTAATGAGTTGATGAAATAAAAAATGCACGACCACACTCAGAGGAAATATAGGGTCGCCGGACACGCGCGTCCGATAGCAAATAGCTGCGGCCTATGTTACAGAAGGCGTACCACAGCACTTCAGATGAACGAGCACGAGCTATATACTTCGCCTTAGCGTGGAACGTAATGCACGAACTCGTGCTGTGAGCGTGTGTCGCTCCGTTCTCCTGCGATAATTCATGCAAATGGCTATCAGTATGGTATTTCTTTTTAGATCATGCGTTTCTTGCCTATTTGCATATGAGACGCGTGCTTTTGATAATTCGACTGTCTTGGTGTGATGACTCGACGTTTTCGTGTACACTGTAGATTCAAAATATGAACGGGGCTCCACATATACCGCCTGAAAGAGATTATCTCCATATTGCTTTAGCGTGCGCTTTCCATCATCTGCAGAGGTTGCTGCGTCTAACTAGCTCACCCTTAAAACAGTTTATTGTTATGCGCTTACGCTGGTGTTCCTTCTAAATTGTATTGCATGGTATCAGCTGTGTGTGTCTGGTCCAGCATCCTGTAATCCAATTCATAGTCTATTGCGTTGCTCCTAGTTCTGATAGCAAAAAATGTCGTTATTTTCGTCAAAAATCTGTCGATCTAGTAGTAAATCGCATCGCACGCCCTCAGAGAGCCTTATTTTTAGAGGTCATAAGGGATTCTTTTTCCGTAATGAGGGATGCCTTCGTTATCTTTTTTATCTGAAGTTTACAAATATCTTTTTGTCATAGGTGCGGTTTTCTGCGGCAGTATGAGGTCGTAAACTATAACCTTGATGAGATAAAACTTTCATCCTATCAGTTTATATTGTTCCTTGGGGTTTGCCTTCCAGAACCACATGCTCAAAAAGTTTTATACAATTGTATCCAGGAAACTCTTTCAACAGTACTACGCCTCGAAATTCGGGCCATGAGGAATATTCTACAATTTACAAAATGTGTGAACGTCGGCCTTTCGTCTGAGATTTCTCACATCGAGTGAGTGCGAAGTTTTGCTACGACCTATTCAGATGTAAGCAGCTTGTATTAACAGAGACTCAAGCAATAAATTAGTATTAACTTCTGTTTGTGACAGTTTCTAGTTTTATTCATTATATGAGCCTATTCCGTACCGATTTATGTTTTTCTTGTTACTAGCCTCTAGTTAGCTTTTTTCACTGTTCCGAATAGAAACATCGTGTCTATGTAGGCTCATCAAAAACTCCTATATTTTGGTTGTTCTATGATAAAAATCTCAATACATAACTTAATTTCTATATTTAGCAGATGCCGGTGTGCACCCCACTGTCACTGTACCATTAATGTTGTGTCATACTTTTTTGATCAGATAGGACATTGTCCCTGTTTGTTAAACGCTTCACATTAATAAATGTCATAGCTTTTTCTTATATCTTACACGTCTCATACACTGAATATGCATTGTATCGTACGTTTATAGTGGACTTCATAATGTTAAACTTTTGTTATTTATTTGCTATTGTACTTTGCTACATATGTAGAGTAGATAGGTATAAGATGACTCAAGCTTAAAAATGAAATCGAATGAAAATGACATAGATCTGTGTACCTGAAATTATGCGTACTGCTTAATACAACAGTCAGATTGATTACAGTATGTACGGATATATTGGAGTAATGGACGCACTATGGCCACTCTTTGTGATGCGACTAAATTGGCAGTGAACGCCGGCATGTGTTGTGCTATGGCAAGTGAGATTGTCAGCAGTAGAAAGCTCACCGAACCATGATCTTCATGGTTAAAGTTTTTGCGACTTCTGAGAAATTCGAAGCGAGCACTTTTTGAGTCATATGAACTATACAATTCGGCATTTCAATGCCTTCTTTTGGTGCTGAGGCTAACTATTTTTGAGATAATTTTAATCATATGCCGACTTTTAAGGTAATATACTTAGAACCGGATGTCCAATCAATCTGAATCATAAAACAGTGTTTCTAGTGCGACAGTTTTCACAATTATTATGCACACATATACCTATAAATCGCGCATACATGTTGCAGACATATCAGGGCCAACTTTATAATCAAGTCTGGTTCGTCTATTGCCATGAGCCCCGACAGCTAGATTATAACTTTTTTGCACATTTATTTATTGGTGATGAAAATCGTAAATTGGATCAACGTGTGCAACGTTGCTTTGAATAGCAAGACGAGATTATTGTGGGCTAAAGGGTGTTTCCATCCAGCATAACGCATTAGTTCAATTGTTTAAATTTCTCACACTTGGTTTGCGTATAAATCGATTTAATGCCATCTGATAATCGCCATCTAAAATCGATAATAAGGGCTGATCGGAGCACCTTTTAGAGAACATGTAGAGCGATTGCATGAACCGCAATTGATGATGGTCGCACATGGTAATTCTTGGTGACTCCAGTATCAATCCCCTGTGATATTATACTTTTCATCGCAGCAATGAGCAAATTGTGCAACGTGTTTCGAACTTCCTCGTAGTTACGACGCATACAATACCCTAATCTTTGCATTGAAAGGTGATGATGGCTGCCATATTGCAATATACAATGATTGATCACGACCAGTAAATAATTTATATTTCAGTGTGTGTGATATTTGTTCATTGTATAATTTCTATGTCACATTTTGCACTTTTTTAAGGTCTCGACATATACAGAAACAAAGTACTGCCATGCATTTTTATTCGTACTGATGTTGATTGTTCGTCCACAAGACACAAAATTATATCCTGAGATGTGGTAAAAACTATATATCAGTACACGTGATATATATGAACAACAATAGAAACAGAACGTCTTAATTTATTCGTTTCAAACAAGTAAATTAAGACCTGAAACAATATATCATTTGCAATATGCGATAGCGAATCATGCTAATATTAATGACATCGGACGTTTTAACTATATGCCACTTCGTAAATTGGTAGCCCACGAAATTTGAAGAATATGCACAAGACCACAATGTTATGTACGAAATACGGTCGAACCGCATCTGCTCATTACATTAATGTAATCCGCCAGTGCGAGACAAACAAAAAATCTTATTTGCAGGACAGTCAAAAACCGATCGTAATGACACTACTGAAGCATATCCACGGCAAAAATGTAAAGCAGATTGATTAATGTGAAATTATATGTATTGAGGGAGGTGCTTTGCCATATGTACTCATCGCAATGGCAGAAAAGGGATTGCCGCACGCGCATAGCAGGTATTGGCTGGTACTATAAATACGTCGGAATCGATAGTCCTATATCAGACTGAAATAGCTGATCACACTGTTTGTGATCCTGAGTATTCAGTTGTCGTCTAAAACTTGCTGCATTGGTACCGTGCCTGTGGAACTAGAATGTGACATGTTTCCTAGCATGTAGTCCTGGCTGAATGAAAAGTGTTCGAAACGATACCCATGGGTCTAATTTTTGGAAAGTACGTGTAGTCAGTGCACAATAACGGCAGGTGTCGTTGTAGGTCAAACTGTAGATCACGCTCAATGGTTATGGAATGGCTATCGGTTAGCTACGAGCCTGCCTAATTTATGGTCGCGCAACGTATAGATTGCTTAACTCAGAAGTTGAAGTGTTGATGATATGTTATCGTCGTTTGGGTCTGGTTCCGTATGTTATCATCTATTATCGTGTTAATCACACAGTAGCGCAATGTGAGTTTGGTCAATATGCTCAATTCTCATCGTAGAGATAAATGTGGAATATTGTAATTCTGTTAACTATCACTCCATTACATAGCTTTGTCCAAGAGTATGGACGATAATCTACGGGAGCGATTTGGCAATTTCGGTGTCTGTGAATAATACAAATGATGAAATTATTCAGTATCAATAGGCGCTCTATTAGTAGCATGAAGTCTGTCTGAAGGGTTAGTGCGTTTCCAATGCATGAAGATATCCTGCGGTGTTCACTTGGCTGTACATCCTTGAGACTCACGTGTCACGTGTTTTATTTAATGTAGCAATGTATTGAAAGAGCACACAAGGCCCCACAGAAGCCAGCAACGACGTTCCAGCTTGCTTTTTCAATTATGCGAAACTGATACATTTGCGATATACTTGTTATATACTGAGTGCACTCAGTATTACACATGAATGTATCTTCGAAAAAATTCAAAGACGTAAACAAGGAACAGCAGTTCATGGAACATCCTGGCATTTCCAAACAGATGCAATTGGAGAATATATACAGTACATCGAACAATGTTGAGTGTTTTATTTGACATGTTATTAGTTAACGTGAATGGCCTAAAATCATTTCAAGAATTGAGAACAGTCAACGGTCATTTGTGTACAACATACGTGGAGCATGCCAATTTTGCATTGTTGGAGGATGATTCACATTGGATTCAACACTTCATGATGCATCTATTCGGCTCCATCCTCAAAAATACGAATGCTATTTGCCATATATTATCAACATGTATGCATCAAATTCCACTTGAGTATTAGAACAAATATAACATATATTGCAGAGACATTTTATCGTATGCGTCATCATGCAAGAAATCCTGATTTTTGATAACTTTGGAAATGTACAACGAAGCTTAAAATATGTGTCTAACGATTGCAAATAAAACATTAGTACAATTGGCTATGATCGCACCCATTCAAACAGTATTTCCATATGCAGAATGTTATTACAACTACGTCATTTTTTTCAGACATATGTTCTCTCTCCAAAATTTTACTTCATGATGCATACATTTGCTTATCATTATATCAGTAACTCATGCGAATAAGTGACATATGATCCAAAAAAATTTAAAGGACTTAAGAATATTACTTCATTGTACTTAAATTGAATGAATACAAATCTCAATACTCTAAAAAATTCTAAAATTCGGATTAAAATTTTTCTATGAAAATTCGTCAAATTTTTAAATATAATTTAGTTTTTTGTTATAGATCATGACAAATTTTTACTTATGGGAAATTAGTTAAAATAAATTTGCGAAGCGATTGTAAGAATTATCAAAAAAGGGTGTCTACTTATTTATTGAGTGACTGTACATATGTACATACTATTTTGTATTTATTTGAGTATTTATCCTGCACTACAATTTTACAGAATATTTTATAGTACCAGTCAGTAATGTAATAACAATAATAATAATAACATGTAAATAATTAATTAATTATGTCAAAAGTACTATTACAAAAACTTAAAGTAAAATATCATACAAAGTAGAAAAGACAATAAATTAAAATGAATAAAACCTGATCGAACAAAAGTTCTGGGTAGGTTATCTTTTATAATTATGTTATTATTCGCTATCATCACTTTCATCGCATGAGTCACTTGTGGAATAGTCATGAGCATCAGCAAACACTATGTGAAGCTTGAAACAACTGGGGTATTTATTGACTCCTCAACATTATCGGGGGATAGTAAATTTAAGACTCTGAAGTCAGACTTTTAAATGTTTTTTCGTAGGTATCTCCTAAAACTGTTAACTAAAAGGATCGATGTTATAGAGCACATATCATAAGATCTCTATTTTCAGTGGCTTCACGCAGTACTGCTTTTGTGTGTTATAATCCATGAATTGATCTCAAATCTTGTTACGGGCTTCACTGTGCTTCCTCGGAAAGTTGAACAATAGGTCAGTTCTGATTTTTGATAATGTCAGTACATGCACTAAGAATTTAGAACTGTAACAGGCATATTAAACATGGATAGAGATCTATGTATAGTCTTTTAGTCTCCACCGCAAATTTTTCAAATCTTTGGATATTTAGATTGTACCCAGATGCTAATGCGCGAAGGAGAGTGTCGAATCTTTTTGATGAGGCCTTACATCCAATCCCGTTATCTCAGCACTGGCCTCAGAATTTTTCGAAACCTACGAGCATTATTGCCGTCATTGGTATTGCCGAAAATTGGTTTTGGTTTATCTTCATCAATCCATTGTATGTACACTGTTTTTATGCCTTGGTGACTGGTGCGGTAGTGTTGTGGCAAGTTGTGAAGTCAATGATCTTCGCCTTTTACTTATGGTGTGCTTTGTTGACATTGCGCGTTTATTTTTGTATGTTTTATGGCTACGTGTTGTTCCCTGTACCAGGGAATTGTTTTGCCGTTGTAGATCAGCTTTAAAGTTTCAAATATCTCGCGGATCTGTACGTACATACACTCCTATTTGATATGTAGAGATAACTGACTCTACAAAAACAAATTAAAAATAGATGTGCAAAGAATTCGCTATAGTTTTTCTGTTCGACTATTAGATAATACTTGCGACTATAACATATGTAAATAAGCCCGGATGTCCGCGGATGTATGTAACTTTTTTGTCCCTAAAGTTAAAAATATAGGGAAAAAATACCTTTTCTTCTTAACAACAGAATGTTAAATATATTGAAAATACTCTAATTGTGAAAGAATTACTATTAAAAATTTTACTTGCCTTCGAGCTTAGAATACATCATTATGTAAAAGTGTTCACTAAAAGAATATGAATCTAATATTTAACAAGAATTTTTGCAAATTAATCATGCATTTTACGGCCACTCACTGCTTCTTACTTCAATTACGCAATATATATGAGCAAAAATCTCAAAAAGCAAAATCCCGTTATTTTGTTTGTTTTCTTTCATTTCTCATTACACTTTTCTTGGAATAGAGAACTTTGTTTTTGTCCGCTAGCTGTTCTACACGCTAAAACACTGTGCAATCGTGATATGCATGATCTGTTTGATCGTGAATTGCAACGTGAGCAGGAATTCAATTCCAATGATTTGCGTTTATTGTACAATCGAATATAACCAAAATGAATATTCAGCAAAACATGTATATGACACAATCATGCAAGCATTTCCAATAATGCAGGTGGATATATTTCTTGGACACCTGGTGTTACAGGCAAAACATTCGTTATATCACTGATTTTAGCGACTATTCGATCCGAACAGAAAATTGCATTGGCACTTGCATCTTCGGGAATTGCTGCTACATTATTAGAAGGTGGTCGGAGAGCACACCCTGCATTAAAATTGCCATTGAATGTACAGGTGACTGAAACTCCAACTTACAATATTTCAAGAAATTCTGCTATGGCAAAAGTTCTGCGATTAACGTCAATTGTTTTATGGGATGAGTGTATAATGGCGAATAAAAATCACTAGAAGCATTTAGTCGAACAGTGCAGGATTTACGTGGTAATCAACAGTTTTTTGGTGGTACTTTGATATTACTCTCAGGGGATTTTCGACAAACATTGCCTGTCATTCCTCGATCAACTCCGCTGATGAAATAAATGCCTGCTTGAAGTCATCAGTTTTTTGGAGATATGTACAAAAATTGACACTGAACATTAATATGCGTATTCACCTACAAAATGATCCAGCTGCCCATGAGTTTTCAAAACAATTGTTAGAAATTGGTATGGCAAAATACAAATCGACAGAACCAACGGATTGATCACTGTAAGAACAATTTTTGTACAATTACGAAATCGATAGATGAATTGATTGAATGTGTTTTTCCAAATATTCTTCAGAATTACAGAAATCATGATTGGTTGTGAGAACGCGCCATTTTAGCACCGAATATCATTCATATCAATGTCATTAATTTTCAAATTCCAGCAAAACTCCCAGGTGTAGTCACGCCATATAAATCAATTGACAGTGCTATGAATCAAGATGAGGCAATGAATTACCAATCGAATTTTTAAATTCATTAGAACCGGCTGGTATGTTACCGCATTGTTTGAATCTCAAAGTGGGTTCTTTGATTATATTATAGCGAAATATTAATCCACCAAAACTATGTAATGGCACCAGATTGGCAGTGAAAAATTTATTGCCAAATTTGATTGAAGCTACGATCTTAACTGGTAAATCAAAGGAGAAGTTTGTTTAATACCGCGTAACCCTAAGCTTCCAACTGATATGCCCTTTGAATTCAAACGATTACAATATCCTGTGCGTTTATCATTTGCGATGTCCATCAATAAAGCCCAAGTGGCAAACACTTAACGTTTTTGGTGTGAATTTGGAGGAGTCGAGTTTTCACATGGCCAACTTTATGTGTCTTTTCCAGAGTCGGTGCCCCGTTCCCTCGTTTCTTTATTCATGCTCAAAATGGAAAAACAAAAAATATTGTTTATCCAAATGTTTGGGTTAGGTTTTAAAATAGCTAGCAAATAATAAAATATTTTTTTTGTAATAAATGAGTTTTGATTTAATATTTCACTTTATACGTAGCGAAGCAGGTACCGGGCCGCTAGTAACTTATAATTTTTACGAATTTTTTGACACTTTCATATTTATCGTTTGAGTAAAAATTATTTTTCGCTACGTGTTCGTTTATCGCGATAGGAGCCCAGTTCTATGTACTAAATAATCCTGAATATTGCTCAAGGTCATCAGGAAATTACCACAAACTGACCTCAAAAAGGGCTCCGGAAGAACTAGAAAATAGTCCGCAAATGATCCCAAAGCATCCCCAAAACGATCCCGCAATGACCTTGAAATATTCTTCAAAACCATCCCGAAAATACTCCAAGTGCTTCATGAAAGATACAGGGAACACCGTGAAATAGGCATCAAAATCATCAGAGAAAGAGCACAAATTTACCTGAAAATGACACTAAAAAAGCCACGAAATAGTTTCAAAATTATCCCGACAGTCCCTTCAATTATTCCGAAATGACAACGATATAGTTCCTATAAATTTCTGGGTGTGGCGAGAGTGGGGTGTTGGGATCGAAAACACGCGAAAATATCCATCGAAGACAATTTCCTATCTTTCCTACCGCTCTGCTTCAAAAAATCGGTCTTAGTAATATTTTGCTTTCTTCGATATAGCTATCACGACGTGTCTTATATGCGGCGACGAGCATTACTAAAACATTTTTTGCAATGCCTTGACGCTATAATCTAATCATATAAATAAACACGGTGTTTATATTTTTTGCCAATATATTCGATACACTTCGGTAATCGCTCAAGGGCGAACTAACAACAAAGATAAAACATTTATGTAACAAACAGTAATTTTATATTGTAACCAAAACACTTGATACCTACATTATTTCACATTCGTACTGTATAACGAGGAGTATTAAACTGTTTCTTTTTTGTTAACAAGTGTCTGTATGCTTGCGCTGTGTTATCAATATCTGTTTTGTAGTTCATACGTATGTCCGTCGGTGTATTCACTATATGTACATTTCCAATGTATATCTCTTTTTCCATTGTTTCTCTTTTTGGATAACTGCAGCGTCGTCGAATTTCGGAGTATGCGCCTCCCTTGCACAGTGCGCCATGATTGCTGTTTTGTGGTTATTTGTATGATTACAACTTTAAAATCAGTTTTGTGTTGTGCGAGACGTGTTTTCAATTTTGATTTCGTAGTACCCACATATATCTTGTTACATAATTCTTTATCATTACCTCTGCAAGGTATTTTGTACATAACGTCACTTTTTTCTGTTTCTGGTATTAACGACTTCGTACGATTGAAATGCATTTTAATGTGTGATTGGCTTGTGGGCTATTTTTATTTCCTCACTTTATAGCATCAGATTTTGTAAGGCGCTCTGATAGTTTAGGTACATAAACTACAGATTTAAATATTTTCGCTTCTCTGATCTAGTTTTCACATTTTTTTTGAAAGAGCTCTTCTTATTAAAGTTTTAATAATATTATCCGGAAAGTCATATCTTTTAATAATACTGTTGTTTCTTTCTTAACCTCATTGTGGTAAGTGTCGCCCGATATATTCAACATTCGTTTATACAGCCCATTGCTGTATTAATTATCATTGTCTTAGGATGTTTCGAATGAAAATTAATAGATGCGTCCTGATAATGTTGATTTCTTATACCCACTAACTTGATTTGATTGCCTTGTCTTATTATAATTGAGTCGAGATAGTGTAACTTTCCGTCGTCTTCGAGTTCCGCAGTGATTTAATATGTCTATCAAAAGAATTTAATACGTCCAGTGTGTTTTGTACCTCATTTTCATTGACTATTGCGAATATGTCGTTAACGTATTTTGTGAGTAGCCTCGGTTAATTGTTAATTTTTCCACGCTGTTATCCAGCAACTTTTCCATTAAAATGTCTGCAATAACTGGTGACGTTGGTGATCCCATTGGTAATCCTCTCAGTTGTGTATAAATAATGTCGTTGAATTTAAAATATCTGTTCTCTTCAATGCAGAACTTTAAAATTTCCATGAAGATTTTCTTAGGTATTTTAGTGAATTTTTCTATTGTGGTCCATTTTTCTCGTATAATGTCAAGTGCAAGTTGTGTTGGAATACTAGGAAACAGTGATAAAACATCGAAAGAAATCATTCTTTCATCGTCATAAATATACGTATTATTAATTTTATCTTTGAAGTCAAGCGTATTTTTAATGTTATAATTCGAATTCGATAATTCCACAAATACACACGCTAATCCAAATCCTGAAAAGCAAAAATAAAATTGTTTACAAATGTTTTATTTTTTTTTATTTCCAATACCAAATATAATAAAAACTTAACTTTTATGAGTAACTGAGGACTGATTGTACTACCGCCGTTACCATTGAAATTTGAGTACAAATGATTACTTTAATTTCTTTGTTGTTGTCATTTCATTGAAACATCCTATCGTTGTATAATATCTTTGCTATTATCATAATAAATACTGCTGACAACTAATGTCTGCCATTTGAATAATCAAATATGTTCGTAATGTGTTTTCTTCTATTTGGGCCTTTGGCTAAAAGCATAAATTATTGCTAAGCGTGCCCACTGGTGGGTATGCTTTATTATTTACAATCACAAGGCTTTTGTAAATTTTTCTGTGTTTCGTTTTTTTTTAAGTGGTAGAATTATAACTAGAAGTTTTCTGTGAAGTTATTAAAGTCGCTTTACTTCAACAATTACAAAAAATTAAATCAAAAATATTTATAAAACGACGAAATTCTGAAAGTTTAAGTGCTGGTTTTTCTTAGGCAAAACGGCATTAATTTAGTTTCTGTAACAAAACTAACAACGGCTGACGCCAATTACATCAACGGGCAAATGGGACATTGATAAATTAACAGAGCAAAAACATCTAGATCTGACATTGGTGATGCAAGGGCTAGAACGAAACGACCAATCAAGTACAAAATCATTTTGGCCACAATGGAACAGCTAACAATTGACCTCCGGTTGCTTGCACTGAATACCGGGGGAGTAATGGTGGTGAGATGAAATTGATAGTTGTCCTAAGTAAAAGGATCCCTGACATTCTCAGTGAGTTATATAACGGTCCAAACGGAGGTCATTTTGGAATCACGAATACGTGGATGGCCAACTGCAACATTTCCATCTGAGCAAAAGAGCCCAAAACATGAAGTCATGGCCAACTGGTTCACAATTTCTTACTAGTAACCGCGGAAATAAATACGTACTGGTGGTTATGGATTAATTCAGTAAATGTCCAGAGGATACCCAATTCCAAATCAAGAAGCGGAAACCTAGCAAAAGTGTTGGGTATGTTGTACCAATATATTGTATATTATTATATCTTAGGCAAGAATTTTCAAATCAAATTTATTGACTATTCCTTAAGTTCCGCTGCTTTTGTACTCACAGCTGCCCGCTCGCTTATTTCATCCAGAGTTTACACTTTTCACAAGTGGTTGTTGTTGTTGTTGTAGCAGTGCTTCGCCCCAGGTCAATATCCTCTAAAGGGAGTCAAAGGAAACTTGCTGCTTCAACAAGGGTGGACCATAATGAAAGGGCTGTTAGAGGCGTTGGTTCCACATTACAATTAAAGAGATGGTTGTTGTCATGTGAGTACACATTGCAAGCGGGCATACATTTTGTATGTCGGGGCTGATTCTGGATAGTAAGATTTTAGCGTCTTACAGTATCCACAGCTAAGTTGAGCTAGGGTGACTCGCGTTTCCCTGGGGAGTATGCGTTCCTCTTCCGCAAGTTTTGGGTACTGTTCTTTGAGTACTAGATTCACCGCGCAATTCCTGGCATAAAGGTCCGACGCCTGTTTATGGAGTTCACTGAGGACCTGCTTGTGTTGGCTTGCTTCATACGGCTGAGTTCTCAGGTTCCGTATTTTCTCATAATGCTTACGGAGATGACTCCTTATACCCCTAGGCGGTGTTGACTCATCAATCAGATGTCTACTGGGATGCCCAGTTTTCTAGGTATTCAACAGGAACTGTTTGGTTAGCATCTAATTTCTCTCCCTAATAGCGAGTATTCTCGCCTCATTATATAGACGGTATCCTGGGGACATAAGAAGAAAGCCCGTGGAGGTTCAGAGAGCAGTATTTTGGCAGGCCTGTAGTTTCTTCCAGTGAGTGGTTTTTAGGCTTTGCGACCATATAGGGGACGCGTAGCAAGCAATCGGCAGGCCAATTGCTTTGTACGTGGTAATGAGCGTTTCTTTGTCTTTTTCCCAAGTACTGCCAGCAAGCGATTTGAGGATTTTATTACGGCTCTGGATTTTGGGTACAATTGCGGCTGCATGTAAACCAAAATATAGATCCTAATCAAATTTCACACCCAAAATTTTTGGGTGTACGACAGTCGGTAGTGTAGTGCCATCTCGATTCCTTATACCTGTACAACCAACCATATCCAATCAAAGTTATTATACTCTGTGAGCTCTGCTCAACTGAGTATAAAAATGTGAAGGAAAACCTTTTGTCTCTTGCTGACGTCTTTCTTCCTCTGCTTTTTTTCTTTCTGTATCCCTTATATCGCATCCCTTTCCAACTTCGTATCACACACTATTCTTCTTGCGCTCACTTTAAACGTAGCCCTGCAGGCTACGACCTGTGATACATTTGTTTCGTTCGCGGCGGTACAAAGAGCTTTAGAGATATGCTCCCACTGCTTTT
The DNA here is from genome assembly GCA_029619165.1 of Eurosta solidaginis. Taxonomy (NCBI): domain Eukaryota; kingdom Metazoa; phylum Arthropoda; class Insecta; order Diptera; family Tephritidae; genus Eurosta; species Eurosta solidaginis. Next base: position 17,979 of record JARSSU010005719.1, read on the forward strand.
GCTCTCCACGATGTTGACTTGTGCGCTCAGAGAGCAGATGTGATAGTCGAGTTGCATAATTACTGCAAGTCTGTTGCCATAGTGTTTTCAGTTTTTTGTTTTTAGCCGAACGGAATTGGACTTGTATTTCGTCTGCGACGATGATGTTAGATTCTCGAATCGTGCGTTTGTCTAAAATACTGTATGCATCCCGCCCACCTATCACAACGTGGTTGAGGTTACATGTCTTTCGATCGAGGGGATGGCTATGATTATATTTCGAGGACCAGCGAAGTCGATCAGCCTCCGCCGATTAGGAAATGTTTTCTTGTATAGGCTGAACTTTCCGTTCGTGGAGTCAAAAACACCTCTTTGCCCACCCTCGCGTTAATGTCACCAAGCGCGACTTTTATGTCATGACGAGGCAGCGCTCGTATGTATGTATGTACATTCAAGGCGCTTGTAGAATGCGTCTTTCACTTCGTCTTTCTTCTACGCGGCAGTGCTTTTTCGCAAATAAATGCTTGATTGAAAAATTTGTATTTAATGGAAATAGTGGAGAAATGTTCGTCCCCAGGGGTTGTTGTTGTTGGTGTTGTTGTAGCGATAAGAAAACTCCCCGAAGGCCTAGGGAAGTGTTACCGATGTTGTTGGTCTTTGGAGATATGATACGTTCCGGTACCATACCCCACCATATCGGGAACGATTTGTTATAACCACATGCGACCTTCTAGGCCATCCCTTCTACCCATCCCCTAGATCTGTGAGGAGTTCGGGGTCGCCAGAGCCTCGGCTGTTCATGAAACAGGATTCACCACGGATAGCTGAGGTTGACAATTGGGTTTGGAGAAGTTATATATTGCGCTGGAAACCCTTGAAAGTGTTGTGCTACACAACCCCTATTATAGCCTCGTCTTACGACAGGCATACCTACCGCGGGTATATTCTAACCCCCTTACTGGGGTTTTTATTGTACTTCGTCGGTGCTTGTTCGCAGATAAATTATTGATTAAAAAATTTGTATTTAAGGCAAAGGGTGGTGAAACATTCGTCCACAGGAGTAATTGTATTTGTTGCTAAAGTCTCTCTCACAGCTAATTTCTAATACCAAAAGCGGTGCATATTTGGAAGGCCACTCCAGTTAATGTCCCAACCTAATGCTTTTTTCTTTGCTTCGCCACGACATTTCTTGAGTGACGGTGATCACATCTTTTCTTATCACGAGTACATATACCAGCCGTCATCAGAACCAATTCCATGAAGGGAACGTAAAATCAGTGCATGCGATTAGGTCTTTAAACGTTTGTCGAGGTCATAATTGTAAATAATCCAAGGCTTGAGTAGCATTTTTATTATAATAATTTGGGAGTCTGGTTAAACATGGCGTGACTTGAGCTCAGTGCAAAACCCGCTCACGGGGAGCGCATTTATGATACCCATTTATATAGCGAGAAAATTTTTCCGAGACAGGGGCCCGCTGACAGCGGCACCTTATGGTTATAAGATGCTGCTGATGGCATTCTCCAGCTATGCCTTAAACAAACAATTGTAGAGTGGCTTAGCTGGGTTGTCACCTACTCACATCAACTCACTAGCAAACAGATGCTTAGTGGCTAACAAGAGAAAGCTGGGTCGCAAGCAACCGGAAAAAGTGAGCTGCTTAAATCACATACAAAAGAATCACCCTGGTCATTTCTTGGTGAATGGCGATCAGAAGTTATCCAAATTTAATGCTACGGTAAGCACAAATACAAAATTTGTTAGTGATCAGTAAGAGCATTTCTTTACATAAATATATATATTGAAAGCAGTAATATGCTTACATATATCCATATACAGGTAGGTATTTAGATACTTATATACAAACCTTTGAATGTATTCAGATATAGCATAAAAACACCATTGTATATAGATTTATGTGTGTCTTATTCAAATATGTTCAATACTTTCAAGGACACTATAGAGACAATAGATCTTTTGTTTGCTCTCTCAGGGCACATCTACCAACTTACATATATCCTTGGTTCTCCTTATTGTTTTGCCCATAGTAATTTTATTTCTTATACATTGTATTCCTAAGCATATGCCAAGTCCATTTTCACATTCAACTTATCCTATTGTTTCATTGTCTATCGAGAAATGATTTATGATTTCTGTTTTTCTCAACAAATACACAAACTTTTACAAGCAAACAAATGAGTTTTTGCTTCTTGAGTAGAGAGGAAGCTCAGCTCATATTTCAAAAGGACTATATATTTTTAGAGATTACATACATACATAAACGTTACTGTTAGCTACTTAAGTGAGCTGCTACAGTACAGTCAAATAAACTAGTTGAGAACCACTTTATAAACACTAAGAAGCTAAGGCCAACTAGTCAGCTAGCAGAAGCAAATTAATTTGTCCCGATCAGACAAATTTTTTGCACCTAAGCCGTTGTAATCTCTCTGCCGGTGTAGGTAAACTTTGGTCCACCGTAAAGTCCCTATCGAATCCGACTAGGCACAATGACAAAGTTTCCATCGCCTTTGGCGACAAAGTGTTGCCGGATGCGAAAAAAATGCGCGAGCGCTTTCTACCGACAATACATAATGCATTCTACGGTCGACAAAGATAGAGGGAGGGCCAACAGACACGCACATAAACATAAATTCAACGCGTCTCAATTACCATCTCCGCCAAAGAGGTTGAGGACGACACCGGTCATGCTAAACCATCAAAAGGAGTGGGACCAGACAGCATAGCCATGCCGATGCTTAAAAGCCTAGGGAAAGAGGGTTTCAAATATTAAGCACATATGTTCAACCTGTCTCTTTCCACCTTTGTCATTCCTGAAAAGCCTGGGAAGCCAGCTAACATAGGAGAGTCATATCGCTCGATATCTCTCCTATCGCCAGTAGGCAAGAAGCTTGAAACCATTTTGGTCCCCTACTTCAAGGCAAAATTTGCAGCCAGCCTGTCACTAGCATGGCTTTAGAAAACTCCATAGCACCACCACCGGGCCAAATGCCATTAGCACCCAGATAAATTGCGGTTTAAATCAAAACCCCACCAAAGAACAGTACTCCTGGTGCTAGACCTATCAAAAGCTTTTGATACGGTCTACCATAGCACGTTACTGCAAGACCTGGAAGGATCTAGCCTTCCCCCGTGTTTTAAAAGGTGGACCACAAATTATCTGGGTGGTCGGCAGGTATCGGTGCAATTCAGAAACGAGACATAAAAACCAAGAAGAATTAAACAGGGGTGTCACAGGGTGGTGTCCTATCCCCACTTTTGTTTAACTTCTACATATCAAAACTACCTTCGCCACAAAAAGGAGTTGCTATCGTTTCCTACGCCGATGACTGCACAAAAATGGCCGCAGGCGCGGGCCCACAGATCGATGAGCTTTGCAACAGAATAAACGGCTACCTCCCTGATCTCTCCAGTTTTTTACATTTTGGTGAGCATGCAGCCGCAATTGTACAGAAAATTCAGAGCCGTAATAAAATCCTCAATTCTCTTGCTGGCAGTACTTCGGGAAAAGATAAAGAAATGCTCAGTACTACTTACAAAGCAATTGGCCAGCAGATTGCATGCTACGCGTCCCCTATATGGTCGCCAAGCGTAAAAACTACTCACTGTATGAAGTTACAGGCCTCACAAAATACTGCTCTCAGAACCGCCACAGGGGTGTCTTCTTATGTCCCAGAACACCATCTACATAATGAGGCGAGAACACTCCCCATCAGGGAGAGAAATGAGATGCTAACCAAAAAGTTCCTGCGGAATACCCAGGAATCTGGGCATCCACAGGCATCTGATTGATGAGCCACACCGCCCAGGGGCTTAAGGAGTTACCTCCGTAAGCATTATGAGGAAATACGGCACCTGAGAACTCAGCCGCATGAAGCCAAGAAACACAAGCAGGTCCTCAGTGAACACCATAAACAGGCGTTGAACCTTTATGCCAGGAATATCCCGGTGAATGCAGTACTCAAAGAACAGTATACAAAACTTGTGGAAGAGGAACGCACACTCCCCAGGGAAATACGAGTCACTCTAGCTCAACTTCAATCTGGATACTGTAACTGGTTATACTCTTACCTATCCAGAATCAACCCCTATATACAAAATGTATGCTCCGCTTGCAATGTTTCTCTACATGATTCCAAGCATCTCTTTAATTGTAATGTGGAACCAACGCCTCTAACACTCCCCTCATTATGGTCCTACCCTGTTGAAACAGCAAGTTTCCTTTGACTACCGTTAGAGGACATTGATGACAGTTTGTGATCAGTCGCACCTATTGGATGGGGCGAAGCAATGCTACAACAACACACAACAACAACATCCATTTCGAGATGCCAGTAGATTATGAAATAACATTAAGGCACTTCATGTGGGAGTTATATAATATACATACAATGTATGTCATACATATATCTAAAAAGACAGGACTCAATACGAGAACGTCTTATTTTGTTATATAAAAATGTATACGTATTGGTGGGGATTTACTTAGCAAAAATCAATATCAAACATAAAAGAGGCTACTCATTGACGAACGCCTTATATACTGTAAAAAGCTGAAAGTGTGAACGCCAAGTCGATAACTTATCCAAAAATACGATAATACGCCGGTAGCATTTGGATCATAAATCGATAACTTTGTCGAAAACTAATCGATCGACTTTAAAAATATATTGATGACTTTCCGATAATAATCTGCACCTTTTCAATAATTCTAAATAAATTTTCGATAACTTTTATATACGATAACTTATATAACATTGGGCTACAGCTCTCGAAAGTATGATTCATACTCTCTTGCATGATACTTGTCAGACGTCCCTAGCATTGCCTGGCTAGATGTACTGCTAGAAAGCAAGTGGCGCGCTCCTTGGTATGGTCTATTAATACAAAGTACCTGGGAGACCGAGCTTTGCACCGCAATCTTCGAGTATGCCGCATAACATACTTTGTTCTACATGTCAGCATTAATCAAACTTATCTTTTTTATATGTACATGTATTATATATTCTTACTTACCAATATTTGATTCCTCAAATATAGATTTCAAAAACATATCAAACACTAACCGCAAAATGAACTGGAATGAAAAATTTGAAATGGGTAATTCCAGCTTATAGTATAAGGGACTGTTATTACAAATCGAGAACTAAGTTATTAGGTCGAGTATCTTCATCCGCCGAGTTATTAATTTCAAAAATTTTTTTAGTTATACACTATGAAGTCTCACAATTTTATTACATTCCAAAAACTTGTAAATTTCACCAATGACACTCTCAGTTAGTTTAATAAATGTAGTTAAATGTTTAGATGTCGCTTTCAAATTGAACATATGCCTCTGGTGTTCAACGGTAGCAAATTACTATGGTGAGATATCTTTTTGCTATGGTGAGAAATCTTTCTAATAATAATCTGTGAGAAATTGCAAGTATTCATTTCATATTTGTCAAAAATATGCGTTTAAATACATTTTGCTAGAATTTGCCACGGTGCCTTGATATTGCATTTCAATTTTATAAGCGTGTGTGAAATTAAGAAAATTAACAATTTTTGTTGTTATATCGGCTTACTGATTTGTAAGATCGCGAGTTTAAATCGAGCTTAAGGCTAACAATAATTATTTTATCATTATTATGATACATTTTTTCTTAATTGAAAAAATTTTTAATTAGAATAGAAAGTGAAGTCGAATCATGTGTAAGATTTTTTTACGAAGATTTTTAACTTTAATGTTCTCCTTTAAAGCGTTAATAGAATATGAGTAAGTAGAGTACTATTTCGTTTAACTATCCTAACCCTAAATGGCAACCCTCTCAAAAATATCCGTATTGTAATGCGGAGTGAAATACCTTCGTTTGATACCCATATCGGCATATCACCTTCAACTTTGTTTTAATTCGAATAAGTGGCAACCCTAAATGGCAACCCTTTCAAAATATCCGTATTGTAATGCGGAGTGAAACACCTTTCGTTTGCTACCATATCGGCATATCTCATGCAACTTTTTTTAATTTCGAATAAGTGGCAACCTAAATGGCAACCCTACTCAAAAATATCCCAATTGTAATGCGGAGTGAAATACCTTTCGTTTGATACCCATATCGGCATATCTAATTCAACTTTTTTAATTTCGAATAAGTGGCAACCCTAATGGCAACCCTACTCAAAAATATTCCAATTGTATGCGGAGTGAATACCTTTCGTTTGATACCCATATCGGCATATTTCAGGAAATTTTTTTAATTTCGAATAGGTGGCAACCCTAAATGGAACCCTACTCAAATATGTCCCTATAGTAATGCGGTGTGAAATACCTTTCGTTTGATACCCATATCGGCATATCTCATGCAATTTTTTTTAATATCGAATAGGTGGCAACCCTACTCAAAAATGTCCCTATTGTTATGCGGAGTGAAATACCTTTCGTTTGATACCCATATCGGCATATTTCATGCAATTTTTTTTATTTCGAATAGGTTGGCAACCTTGTGAAACATTCTGAGTGGCAACACCTAGGTAGAAAGTCTTTGAAGATGATACATTATCTCTGTGCAAATTTCATTTAAATTGGTTGAGCCGTTCCCGACATCGTTCGGCTACATATACATACAAATATACGAATATACAAGAATTGCTCGTTTTAACCCATATATGCCCAACGCCCCATTTTTAAAACGCCTTGTATTTATATGGTTATTAAAAGCTAGCGAGATATATGAGTACATTGTTCAGTTTGCTATTTTTTTAATAAGCGGCAACACCAACACTGTGCTCCGTTTTCAGCATAACCTTAGTTTATTTATTAAAATAGTCAAGATGTGGTGTTTTTACGATTTACGATGTCGCGAAGTATAAGTAAGTTTTGTGGTTCTTTTTTTACAAATGTGATATTTTCGGTTATGCTAATAGTTTTATCAATTTTAAATGCTAAACTAAAATAACAAATGTGTATATTGTTTCTGTGAAGTTTGTGAGCGATTTTTGCGACGCCCCATTTTGGGGCGCTGAGCACAGCTGCTCACACGATTTGCACAAACTTTTTAAGAAAATTTATTTAGATTTAGTGGATATATCCATTCATTTGTACTTTCTCTCGTTTTGAATTTTTCATAATTTTATGAGAATTCCGTAATACATAATTCAGACTAACTGTTGCTGATATAATCGACATACTAAACAATGATGATGATATTTTGGATGCTGCTGTCTACATTTGCCCTCCCGAAAATCACTTTGTTAAGTGATGGAGATAGTGACGAAGATGACGCTGTTGACGGAGATTTGAATCATATGTCAGGAAATCAATTGCGAACTGAAGGACAGCTACAGATAAATTAGAAAAAGCGGTAGTGAATTGAAAAGAGATATTTTGGGCGGCAAGATGAATCAGTTTCAGATGACAGTGATGACAAACGTTCCTCTATCACACTAAAGCTTTGCTATCAAGACCTAGTAAAAAAGTTAAGAAAAAACCACCTCTGGAGAGGGAATGGCAAAACAAAAACCTTCCAACGCATGAAAAGCAAGTTTGGAGAAAGCCTGACTTTCTCAACGATTCTAGGAGCCCCGTGGAGTGTGTTTGAGCTATTTTACAATGATGAGCTGATAGATCTAATAGTGCTGAACTCAAAAATTTTGCTGTTTACGAAGGAAACGATAAGTTTGATGTAAATCGCGAGGAAGACGCCTTGTACTGGCTATATTTTTATTGAGTGGTTATTGTTATGATTCAAGATATCGAATGTTTTTGGAGTACCGGTGCTGATACGTATCATCCTGGCGTTGCTAATTCTATGCCTAGAGTAGATTCGAGCAAATTCTAAGATATATGACGTGAGCGACAATATTCATTAGATCCGAGTGATAAGTTTACAAAGATTCGGCCATTTCTGGGATAAACTAATTACCACTTGGATTGACATACTTTCCGCCGTTATGCGGATGTGAAGTATTGATAAATCTATGATACCATATTACGGGCACCATAGTACTAAACAGCATATCAATGGAAAAACGTTCGATTTGGTTACAAGATTTGGTGTTGGCAACTCGACTTAGATATCTGATTCAAGCTGAACCTTATCAAGGAGCCTCCACTGGCAATACTAATCTCGACCTAGGAGTTGGTGGTTCCTCCGTTACAAATTTGATTTCCAAGCTACCAGACGCATTCAAAGTTCACGTTTATCGATGACTTTTTAACGTCTCTCCGTTTGGTAAACGGCATTGAGGGAATCTGGGAATCAGGGGCTGGAACATTCGAGCAAATCGTATTGAAAAGAGCTCCTCTGGAGTCTCCTGAAACATTGAAATCGCAACCGAGGGTAGCTATCACCAAATTACTGATAAAAAGTCAGCTATAACGCTGGTCCGTTATAACGATAACAACGTTTGTTACTATAGCCTCCTCTTGCGAGAAGGAGTACAACCTATTTGATCGGCACAACGATGGTCAAGCAGTCAGATTGTACTATCACAACCACTATGTATTCAGCAGTACAGAACAGATATATGGACGGGACTGACCGATTAGATCAGAATGTGGGATGTTATCGAATTAGCATAAATCGTAAAAAGTGGTACTGCAGCTATTGATGTGGCATTTGAACGTGTCCGTGAAACAACGCTTTTCAGCTTTATAAATTATCTCCGATGGTGAACAGAATCGTCCATTAGGTTACCTGGTATTCATAAGAGTTATATACTACCACCTATCTTGGTAATTATTTCTCATGTACTGTATTTTATGTGTGTTCTCGACGATAGACTCTTCTGGGGAAAATACTCCAATCCACGCACATTGGGGCTTCCCTTGAAACCCATTTATAGAAAACGAAGAGTCCAGATGGTGTTTCGACTTGATGGCCAAAACCACATAATTATATCTAGTGCAACCCATAAAAATACCACCAAAAAGTGTAGAAAATGTGATGTTGGCTGTCACACCAATTGTTTTGAGTCTTTTCATTCTTAACTTTTTCATATGAACTAAATCCATTTTGTAGTAAGTGAAATCTTGTGATGATATTTTAATTTCCTTAATAAAACAAAAGTAATCATTTTTTTAACTCAGCTACTTTATAGATTTTACTGCTCTCTGGCATGACCAGCGCCACAATTTTGGGGCGGTCTTTTCTTCTCAAAATCGGCGCAGATATGAATGAAATTCCTAAAGAACTCAGATATTGGGGTCCCTTAGCACACGAATGTTGCATAATTCACTTCAAAATTTTAGTTTCAAAAAGTGGGATTATATGGGTTAAAGTTATAAGATAAGATATTATGATTTAAACTGCGTTTCCGAAATTTTGAGATTGGTCCAAAATGCCATCTTTCTGTGTGTCAGGAGGTTTGCTGCTAATTATATCGTAACCTGCACCTCCTTTTTCTACGCTTATAATTTTTTGATGTATCAACATCTTTTCTCAGCGTGAGTTCAGTCTTTTGTAAGTGGTAGATATGCTATATGGGATATCTATAAGTGCGTGGTATTGATACAATTTATAGGGTGGGTACTACAGAATGTGTTAGCGTAGGCGTCGTGTATGGTATTGGTATGTTGTATTGAGTAATACAGAATATAAGCATAAGCAAAGTCCTTACACTGTAGCGTTATGTGGGAACAATGTGCATGGAAAAAATTGATAGGGGCGAAATCAGACTGGAGATCAAAACCCGGCAAGGCAAGGCAAAGCAAAGCAAGTCCTGGCAAGGGAAGCATAATGTGAGAACATTATAGAAATCAGACAACAGGACAAGACAAAGAAAAGCAAGGCAGGGCAAGGCAAAGTAGAATAGTAAAAAAAAGAAATGAAAGAAAAGCAAAGGAACGCAAAGGAAAGGAAAAGAGAAATAAGAAAGAGAAGGGACGAAAAAAAGGAAACGTTTGTAAAAGGAATATCATCGACGAGGTATAGATGATTTTATCGAAATTTTATATTACCAATGAGTTATCAATTTTTTTAGAAGAGTTATCGGATTAATATCAAAAAAATACCGATTTGTTATGGAATAATTTATCTATTATTTATTTGAAAAACTGTCGCAATTTGACGAAAATTTATCGACTTTTTATGGCAAATTTTTCGATGCTGTATCTATAATTTGTCCATTTTTATAAAAAAATGTGTCGATATGTTAACAATTAAGTATTGAAAAGTAGTTGATGATTTGTAAAACAACGTGCGTTATCAAAAAGTTATGGATTTCTTAGTAAAAAGCTATTGATTTTTATATAAAAACATATCGATTTGTATATCGTAACGAGAACCCGCCGGTAACGAAACGATTATCTGAGGAAAAATATATGTTCATATATCGAGCTTCACCAGTACTTAGTACTCGTCAACTTTGTTTTTCAGCACGATGAACGTTGACTATGATTTAAACTAGTTTTCATCGATTTTCCTGAAGTTTTTGTAAGTAAGTGACATTGCGTAGCATGAAAAAATAAACTTCATATTCAGACTTATTTTCCAATCGAAGTATTTTGCTCCGCTCTTACCTCCTACTACATTTTTTATCTCAAACGTTTATATGGGTCGAGTTGATGTTTGTTCACATTTTACTAAGTTTTTGTACTTTTTCGTACGGAATGAGAATAGAGGGAGTTAAATGTAAGCTAAATATGTGTCCGGGCGCGATCTGTAAGATCTACCAAAATTCAAAATACAGCATTTCTTGAAGTTTTATATAAAATGAAGTATGTTGAGTCAGTGCGCTCAGATAACCCTGTTTTGCTATAACAGTTGTCAATTGGGAGCACCAAGCGAAGTCAAATCTGCTCCCAACTCAGTGAAGGTCTTCTCCTTCCTCAAACACCTCATCAGTGACGTGGCTACAAGGGCCACGATTACAGCAAGTACTTCGTCTCGTCCACATTTACTGCAAGACTCACTTTTTTTGCTCTTTATCTTTTACCAACTCTTCGCCTCCATATTTGAACAGCACGGCGGATGTCCCGTCAATAGTTGGCACCTTGTGGTTTAGCCATGGTATTGCCATTCTCACTTAGCCATAGTTGGATGTCGGAGAGTGTTTTTCATCAGCGGCGATCGGGGGTACGGGTTCGTCTTCCCCCACACTCTGTACGTCAATTACCAGGCGCCATTATTTTTCCTACAGGAATCTGCCCGGTCTTGAAACATTCTGTCTTTAAAAGAGCATGAAATATGTATGGTAAAACCGACATAATAATTTTTTCGCCGATAAAATATCCGTGGGGATTGGGAACACATTTCTTCCAGAAGTGGTGTGCTAATGGCAGCATCAATTGGTCATTCTACATGTTTTAGGCTGACTCGATATGCATCGGATAAGGCAGATAACTTTTTTTATTGAGAAACATTTCATGGCAAAAGCACAATCAAAGGTTTGTGAGCCAACAAATAAATTTTACGTTAGTTGTTAGCCCGCTTTTAAAACGGAAGAAAAACTTATACTCCTAAAATTAAGTTTTTACTCCAGTGTAGTCATTTACAAAGTAACAGTTTTAAATACTCCGAACACTGGTAGCGAATTATGATCTAATAAATCCAAAAAATTCAAAAGCGCTACGTAATCAAGCCTTTTTTTTTAATTGGATTACAAATACAACAATTCCGGAATGCGGGACCTTGGCTGATTTGTTTATGATTGTTTAGTTTACGCAGTTGTTCGCTCTTATCGCAAAAGAGCTCTTACAAGACTTAAGTCACACTTCCGAGATATTTATTGTGCGTTTTAGATGATTTAAATATACGATTTCGTTGTAAAATACCCCCAAACAATTAATTTTGACTTCTCCCTTTAAACGTGCAATAAGTGTTTCATTCATATACTCGTATATGGGTCAATAAGAGCATGTTAATGGCGACTTTGTTAAACAAGTTATTCGCCTAAATACATACGTATTGTAACGAATTTACTGCAATTCCCCTTATTTGCAATATTCTGCTAACGATCGTATCGCTAAGCTGTTGAATAAATAACTCCAATATTGAATAATGGAGAAATGGCCTTTATTAAAGTACTTCACAATAACACTTATATTTTGCAAACTAGCTTGCTTAATAACCAAACTGACTGATGGCTTCAATGAAACTGTAACTCGCCTCTACTGTTGTCGCCTTTTTATACTGTATGATTTCCTCGTTGCATATTTCTAGGCTTTTCTAATTCCAGAAACTTACTAGTTAGTTATAAATTTCTCAGCTACAACTACAGATGTATAATTTTTATAGCATCTCTCATACCCCATGCGCTTGTATGTGTGAGCGACATTTCCACAATTATAATTGCATACCTTTAGGAGCATCTCACATAAGATATCTGCATGTGTTTGTGCATCTCTTCTCCGCTGCGTTTGCGTACATAGTGTACACAAAATGATTAAATTATTGATGTACAGTCACGTCACTGCTTAGTATCGGCACAGAGATGGCAGTACCCCTTGGTGTTGCTAACATTCGTAACAATACATATATACAATCACGAACATATAAAAAAATAAAAAAATAAACGTAAGGCGCGATAACCTCCGAAGAGATCTAGGCCGAGCTTCTCTTCCAATTTGCGTCTGTGCTCCTCTTGATTTTTTCCCTACAAATTGGCCGGACGGGACCTACATGTTTTATGCCGACTCCGAACGGCATCTGCAAGGCAGATGAGTTTTCACTGAGAGCTTTTCATGGCAGAAATACAATCGGAGCGCTTGCCAGACACTGCCGAGGGGCGACCCGCTTAGAAAAATTTTCTTCTAATTGTAAAATCTTATTCTAAAATTTTGATGTTGCTTTGCCCGGGAGTTGAACCCAGGGCATACGGTGTTGATAGCGGAGCACGCTACCATCACACCACGGTGGCCGCCAATCACGAACATATATTAGCACTTTAAGCCGAAAGCCAAACATTCAAATATTCCATTAGAGGTATGTAAATTTATATCGATTTCCATTTTTTCGTATCAAACATATTGGTATATGTTAAGCTTTACGGTCAAACCAAAAAAAAATTGTTATTGCTTTAATCAAAAAGCCAAATATTTATTGCATGTTTAAAGTTGGAAAAGTGAAGTGTCGAAATTTTTAAATAAGTGCTTTCACATCACTCTCTATCATGAAATGGAGTGCTTGCCTTTCATACTGCACGATATAATTAAGGTATTTTTAGTGAAATCGCATACATGCGCACACACGCGACCAATCAGTTTTAGGCACCCAGAGAGGGGTGACAAGCGAAATGTTAAAGTAAAAGTATTATTAAGTATATCACTTCATTTTTGCTTTGAATAATTACACTTATTTTTCAATGAAAAATGATACTTGCCTGTAAATAAAAAGTTCAGAGATCATAATTTTTCTTATATCCTTGCCTTTCTAGGCACTGAGAAGAAAAGTTAACGAAAAAACACCGGCGGGTCCAAATTACCTGCAGTGCTGGTTCGAGTGTTTTCTCCGAACAGCTTAATGTCTCAATAATCATCCGTTTTCCAAGCAGATATAATATGTATAAAGAGGACTTGCATTTTCCTTTTGGTGAATCGGCAAAGCGACAACTTTTCGATAACTAATCGATAACTTTTCGATTATACATCGATACTTTTTCGAAAATAAATCGATCAATCTTGCTAACATATCGATAAGTTATGGAAAATTTTCGTTATTAATAAATGCATAACTTTTCGATAACTTTGATAACAAATTTATAAAACTTCGATAACGAACCGACAACTCGTCTATACCTATGGATTAAAAGCATATATCTCGTCGATAGCGAACCGAAACTCATTTTAAACAAACCATTTACATTGCAATAAACAACCTGAAGATACGCCGCCCAGTTGTTTTGACGACTAAGCTTTTCTTTTCCCTTCCCTGCTTTTATTTTTTCATTCCCCTTCTTGCTGTTCTTTTTCTGAATTTCCTTACTTTATATTTTGTGTTGAAAAATATCGCACATAAGGTCCAGTCAAGTGTATTTTGTGAAGGTTTGAAAACCCACCGTATTTTGGCTGTTTGAACCTTATCTTGAAAAAAAAGAACGAGCGAAAAAATAACTGGCAGATGCCACCTCATTGTCGATTTTAAAGTCGCATTCGATAGTGTGAAGAGAAGCTGCCAATATACCGCTATGCCTGAATTTGTTTTTCCCCACAAGACTTATAGGGCTGTGTAAAATATATCAGCTCAGCCGAAATTGGGAAGCAGCTCTCCTGAGCCGTTCGAATATAAAACGAGGTTTACGACAAGGTGAACCCACATCATACGATTTTTTTTACTTTGATACTGGAGAGATAATACAACTGAAGAACTTAACTGCTCTAAAACAATATTCCATAAGAGCGTGCAATTACTAGCGCACGGTGACGACATTGACACCATCGCCCTGAACATCGGCGCCATAACATCAGCATTCAAATCCAGCGAAGAATCACACATGCCAATAAATGCTTCTTTCGACTAAGTAGGCAATTGAGAAGTCAAGTCCTCTCTCGGCAAACGAACATCTTACTATACCAATCGCTAATCGAACCCGTTCTGCTTTATGTTGCATAAGCATGGGCCACGACAACGTCAGATGAGTTGGCTCTGGGAGTGTTCAAGAGAAAAGTTCTTCGAAAGAATTAAGCACCTCTTCGCATTGATGATGGCGAGTACTGAAGAAGATTTGACGATGAGTTGTATGATACAAACATATTCTAGTGAATTAGAATATAGCGGTATGTTGGCTTGACCATTTTATGTAATGAAAGATGACACTCCACCTGAGGAAGTTTTTTTTCAAGTATCCGCCTACGGAGACAGATGAAGAGGGTGGCCCCCACTCCGCAGGAAGGACCAGGTGGAAAACTATTTAAATTCTCTTGGTGTTAAGATTGGCGCAGATAGCATAGCGAAGATGCATCTATGGTGACATTTTTGCGGGCATAAATCCTTTAAAGTGTTAAGTGCCGATTAATTAATTAAGTAAGTAACTAAGTAATTGGTAATATTTTGCATTATAGAAATTTGATACAAACCTAAAACGTATTATCTCGTAAAGAAGCGCATGAAGTGATTACCGTCACGCACAAAGTAAATCACTAATAAGACATTAAAAACTTTTGTAGCAAAGAAAATTTTTTTTTCTGTTAAAATCGCATTGCAAAATTTCACTTTAATCCAACTTTGCTTGCGATTTTCTGCTGTAAGCGTACGGCAAAAAAAAATATGAAATAATCTAAGGAAACGTAAACTTTAATCTCTTAATTTGAGCAAATACCTGTAATTTTTATCATCAACAACGCTTTAGCCACCCCCACTCACAGCTCTCACATACAAATCTCTAGAATAAATACACATAAGATGACAACAACAACTCTATATTAAGTGAATAAAAACGTCGTCGTCTGCATTTGTAACACGTACGTGTGAAGGTAGAAATGTTACGGTGTATACACAGAGCAAATACAAATATGTATTATCGACAACAACGCTTAATTCCCATACAATTGCAATCCAATCAATGTCGCTTTAGTGCGCGAATTCGTCGTCATGGTGTACTTGATAGCGAAGGCGAGGAGCCATTAGCGCAATATAGAATTGAAGGAGCTAAAGAACTAAACTAAAATGAAAGAAACGGAAACAATAAAAGGAAAACAAATCGAAAACTGTTCATAGCAAATTGGCAAGGGTGCACAAGTAGTATATATGTGCGCAGGTGTGGGTGCGTTAGTAGTATATACGTACATAAGTGTAAAGTTATTCAGCGAGGGAAAAGGGAAGTAGCAAATTGTTGTTGAGTGACACTATGTAATGGTGGGAAGGAACGCGTAAATTTGTAGTAACAAAATTGTATCCGACAGTAATTCCGCAGCGCCATTGCCGAACAGGACATTATCGCAAGTGAAATGTAAGGAAATCGTTGTAATGCAACAAAAGCTAGCGGGTTTTAAAGTAAAGAAGAGTGTGAGTGGAAATTATGTTTGTAGGGAATTAAGAAAAGCGGAAGTAAGAAAAATGCAGGTGATTGTAAATATACTACAAACATTCTAAGATATACGCTAGAACATTTCAAGCGTTATGTTAGTATAATGTATTTGCAGTTAAATCGTAATCCACGGCAAGAAAAAAATATATATAAAAGAGAATTCAAAATAAATCAGCACTTAGTGTTATACTTCAAAGCCCTACTTCTGTAAGCAGCTACTAAAAGAAGGAAAGTTTAGGCCTATTTGAGTATATACATGTACTCCTAAATATC
The DNA here is from genome assembly GCA_029619165.1 of Eurosta solidaginis. Taxonomy (NCBI): domain Eukaryota; kingdom Metazoa; phylum Arthropoda; class Insecta; order Diptera; family Tephritidae; genus Eurosta; species Eurosta solidaginis. The sequence goes on from JARSSU010005719.1 coordinate 34,194, forward strand.
TGTGAAAAATTTACTTAAACATTAGGGTGCAGTTTTAAAAATCGACGCTATGGACACACTCAATCTATGTGAGGTTTTTATTGAACTGGAAGTACAAACGAATCTAGGGTGGCAACAAGGGAGGAAGGCTAAATTCGGGTGTAACCAAATATTACATACTCAGCTGAGAGCTATGGTGACAAAAGAGGGGAAAATCACCATGTAGGAAAATGAACCTAGGGCTAACTCTGGAATGTGTTTGTATGACATGTGTA
>JARSSU010005720.1:0-32384 GCA_029619165.1 Eurosta solidaginis
CTCCTCTAAACACTTGCAAATACCACCTGCGATCTCTTTTCACGGATCAGGCAAACGCCAGATGGGCGAGGAACCTACATGTAGTATATCCAAGCAAATCTGGCCTAAGCTGGATGAAAAGAGATCGCGATCGATGATATTATTAAACCGTATCTCTATAAGCCCACTAGTGGGCCTTCTTACAGGTCACTGTCTCATGGGCACTCACGGTGCCTATATGGTCCTGCAGACAAATGACTTCTGCCGCAGCTGTAGGGACGAGGAGGATATAGAAAGCGTTGAGCACTATCTGTGCCACTGTCCCGCACTGTCAAAAACCAGGTACCAATGCCTCCACAGACACTCTTTTGGGTGCCTTGCGGAGCTTGAATCTATAAACCCAAACGATATCTTGCGTTTCATTAAGCAAACGCGCTGGTTTAGCCTCACTGGGGTCTAAACTCTCCTCTTCTTCGAAAGTAGGGTAATAGGAAATAGGGGCCGCCCTCGTGGTAGCACAACGGGCCACAACGGCCTACGTGAGTCTCCGCTCGGACAGCGGAGGCAGCCACTCTACCTAACCTAACCTAACCTAACCCCAGATGAAGTTTACTGCGGTGTTAATGTGGATATTATTCTATCAAACAACCTTTTCGAAAAAGTTGACGTACACATATTTAATAGCTGTGCTAAACAATTTTATATAAAATGTTGTAGTACTTTATTAAATAAAGTAAATTTGAATGATAGAACTTTGTTGTGGGCTGTAAAGCTTTCACCAGAAAGTATTTTAAGGTGAAACAAATAGTATTGTGACTTAGTTATGGACTTGTTTCCGAAATCTGCATTTGATAAAATAGAGACAATTAATTCTGATTTAGAACTTTAGCAGAGCATGAGAGTCTTAAAAAATTCAAGAATTTAAATATATGCAGCTTTTGGGAAGAATAAATATCAGTTAAAAATAAATTAAATGCGCAAATGTTTTCCAATATTTATAGAATAGTTCAAGGCATATTGTCGATTCCACATTCACCCATAAACGTAGAAAGGATATTTTCTATAAAAAATTTAATTAAAACTAAGTATAGAAATACACTTCAAATAAGCACAGTTTCGAATTTAATAAAAACGAAAGACTTGATGAAATCAACTAACAATAGTTGTAATAATATAGATACGGAAAGCAGCTGTTTGTCAACTGAGGTATTTAAGGAACTCAAAGAAGAAGAACTGTTAATGTAGTGATTGAAACAGGAGTTATTAGTATAGATGTAGGCAACAATTTGTCAACTTTTATACCTGAATCTAAATATTTTGTACCTAAAATGTGTTTATGAAATGTTTTTGCATTGAATGCATCTGTTATTTTTTTTAAATATTAATTTTATGTTCCTTACTGGTACTCAATAAACGTTTTTATATATTGTTACGAATATTAGCAACACTAAGGGGTACTGTCATCTCTAAGCCGCTGCTAAGAGTGATTTGTATGCACATCCATAAATCAATCAGTATGTATCTACATAAACGAATCAATCATTAGGGCTACACATATATACGTATACACAGCGGTGAAGCAACGCACAAACACATGCAGATATCTTATCTGAGATATGCAATTATAATTGTGGAAGTGTCGCTCGCAAACACACGCGCATATGAGAGCTATACACGTACATCTGTAGTTCTAATTAAAACAGATAATCAACTAGTAGATTCTAGAACAGAAGCACCTAGAAGATGCAAGCACCTATGCTGCGTATAAAAGGCAGCAATAGTAGATACGCTAGAATCAGTTTCGATTAAGCACGCTATCTGTCGAGCAATAATAGAGTTATTTATTGTGAAGTACTTTAATAAAGGCCATTTTGCATTATTAAATATTGGAGTTATTTATTCAACAGATAGTGATTCGAACTTAGCAGAAGGTTGCAAATAAGAGGATTTACAGTAAATTCGTTACAATATGTACATAATTGTACGCTTCAATCTATAACTTCTTTTGTTATTTTTACTGGAAAAGTATTTCTTCATAATCATATTCCCCTGTTATACTAACTTTAATTTGTGTTAGAAACTTTCCTGACTAAAAACAGTTTTTGGATAAAGAAGCAGAATACAGCTCTAGTTAGGTTCAAATTCAAATCCGAAGAGTTTGGTACATTTTTGGATGATTTGTACATTTGTTTTCCTCGTTTGGTACAAAATGAAAAAAATCCATTATCATCCCTGAATCACATTGCACTATTATTGTACGCAGAGAGCTCCCCGTATACGGTCTCACTCACACTTATATGTCATTGTCACAAAATTTTCTTGCATAACGCTGTTCGCAATTATGAAAAATATAGTCAAACTTGCAGATAGAAGTCCCATCTAAACACGTGTCTTTCTGACATATTTTTTAAAATGTATAAATATATTTCTTCTCAATAAAAATCCCAGTTTTCTCTAGTGACCGTGATGGTTGAAAACAGTTTTAAACATAAAAAAACTAAAGCATATCTTTTCAACATCATACAAAAACACTAAATGCAGTTTTGCCTAAATTTTTGAATTTCAGTGGGCGAAATATATTATTACCATGTATTATTCCTATTTTGTATCAATAAAATTCCATTTCTCTCGTGGTGACATTGAGCGTTGAATCCATTTTAAACAATAAACGAAAAGCATTAAGTGCAGTTTATAATATATATACTACAATTGGAAACTACATATATAATACTGTAACGAATTTACTGAAATTCCTCTTATTTGCAACCTTCTACTAACTGTTCGTATCGCTAAACTGTTGAATAAATAACTCTAATATACAATAATGCAAAATGGCCTTTATTAAAGTACTTCACATACACTGATACTTCACAACCAATAACTTGCTAAATCAAACTGATTGCCCATAGGCCTCAGCTGGCGCTGCTTTTATGCTCTCGGTTTCCTCGTTTGCATATTTCTAGGCGTTTCTAGAATTTACTACTTTATACCAGCTATAAACTCACCAGCTATAACTACAGATGAACGATTATAGCTTCTCGCATTGCCATATGCGCGTGTATATGTGAGTGATACTCTCACGATGATTGCCTACTTTTGGGAGTATCTGAGATATATGCATGTGTTTGTGCGTTTTCTCTCCGCTGCTTTGTGTAGACATATGTGAAGACATAATGATTGATTTGTTTATGTGCATACAAGTCACTGCTTAGTATCGCCTTAGAGATGATAGTATCCTTAGTGTTGCTATATTCGCCACATACACTAAACTAAAAATGTTTAGTTTTTTAAATTTTATTAGGTAGACTGAATGAGTGCGTAGCATGTGCATGGACATTTGGATTCTACCTACTTGCGCAAGTACTTAGGCATAATGTTAGGAAATACTTATGAATGTAGAACTTAGTAGGAAACTAACGAGGTTTAAAAGCGGTTACAATGGAATTTCGAAAATACCCCTTTGTTTTAACGCACTACCCTCATATTGCATATAATTTTAAAAACAAAACATATTGTGAATTAACAGAAGTGCAATTGTTACGAATACAATTAACTACGCGTTTTCTTGTCACTTCAAAATTTGTACTTTCAGTGTTTTAAACGTGAAATAATACTTTCGTATATCGAAGGAGGAAAATCATTGCAGGCATTATCAACAGTTTTAAAAGAAAATTATCATGTACTGAAAATAACTTATGTTTCATCCTCAGTAATTTTCAAAGACATATTATTCTGCCATAAACTGCCAAAAGAGTCTGAACTAATTTCTGATGCAAACTTATTTATCACTTCTTTGGTGTCTATTAAGTTGAATAACGAGCTAACAGTTGATGTTGTTTGGCAAAATCCGGTACCTTAATATGTTCGTTTTTATCGGCCTATATTAATAGAATTTAGCAAAGAAACTCCCGAGGAAAACTAAAGCTGTTGTGGATGAAACGAAAGGTCAAATAATTTCTTTGAGGCCATCATTAATAACAAAGAAGGTGAGGGGGTGCAAGTCAAGTATGATCTCTTTTTTCAATAATAGATGGAAAATTTGATAAATTTGATTAAACGACTTTACTGACTTGCTGAAAATTTGGCAGTTATGCCATGGAGACTACCAGGATCTATATGAGCAATTATGAATGGTACTACATGCCATCTTCAGTTCACAAAATGTTTGATTCATGGAGAGAGTGTCATAAAGTAGTACTTCCTATTGGTCAACTCTCGGAAGATGCACAAGAATCCCGTAATAAGGATTATAAAAACTTTTGTCTACATCATGCTAGAAATGCTCAAGATCCGCTACAAACGAGGACGTATTTCATACTCGTCTTTATACTTCAGGTCTTACATAACCAGCATTAGAAAACTGTATACTGTGTTTCAATTTCAATCACAGTTTTTTTATGTCTTATTATTTAAATTGATTTGTATTTTGATGAACTATTTTATATTTGGTTTTTGTAGGTATGAAAATAATAGTATTCATTGTTAAAATATAAATATTGAATATTTTGATAATTTTGAATTTCTTTTATTTTTTATGGTATGGTTTTAAATTAAACCATAATAAATTACATTATGTTTGAAGCCATATACCCTGTTCTATATTTGTGCACAAATTTTAGAACATAATATTCAGAAATAAAAAAGTTATGATTTTTAATCAGAAACAGGCCTTTATTTTCCATAGTGCGCCGTGAGCGAAAACTTATCGTTGCATTTAAAGTATATTGAGAGTTGTTTTCGCTGTTGAAATGACCCATAAGTCAGTTCTTTTAAGAGAAAAATCAGTCAAAATAACTAAATAAATTGATTTTGCTGACAAAAAACTCGGTTGATTAAACCATCAACCATCCAATACATTTTTACTGAGTTTTCGTTAATTCAAGAGCAAACAACCTAGTTTCTTGATTTTACAAGCTTCTTTTCTTTTGGAGTATATCTATCTCGATTTCTTTATGACATTACGTACCACCTGATATACATTCAAAGCTATAATACCCTTGGGTACAAGTAACACACTGGGTAAACAAGTAAGGAAGTCTAAGTTAGGGTGAAACCCGAACACTACATACCCAGCTGTACACTTGCAATGCTGTTGTTGTTTGTTTTGTGTGCTTAATGGTGTTACAAGGCTTCGCACTAATACATATACATATGGTTCTATTCTGAACTAATTTTCATTTAAAAGAAGCAAAAAGCTTACAGAGGCTAACACCAATGACCTTGAGCGGGTAATAATGCAGTTTCCTTCAGATAGATTTCCCTACTAGTTTATTTTAAATTAAAGATATAACAGAACAATAAACATAAACACACAAGTGCCATTACACTAAAAGCGTTATTACAAAAAAAAGGGCAGGATTATTAACGAATTTTCCAACTTTTACTAGAAATAGCTTATACCTGCATCTACGCACTTTTACAAAATCTTTTATGTAAAAGAAGGCGATTTAACCGATTTAGTCTATTTTTACTGAAAATATTTCCTGTTAAAAGGCATACACGTTGGGAAATGCATTGCAAGAAAAGGGCAGTGTCACGCCCATTTGTCAAGATTTGAATTTTCTTCCCATTTCTTGTTATAATAGCACAAAATGCGATTGGTACAACCTATTTTTCGCTAAGATTTAACTTATTATTTTTGCCTACGACTCTTTTTTAAGTCATTTATTATAAAAGTGGGCGTGGTCATTACCAATCTTATCAATTTTACTAGAAATATGTTCCTGCTATAAGGAAAATATGTGTACCCAATTTTTACTATATGAAAATTTTCTTCGAGTTATGGTTCCCGAACATTTAAAATTGCTTAGACTAAAAAGGGGCGGTGCCACAAAGCTCTTTTTCGCTAAGATATAGCTTATTATTTTCGTCCACGACCCTTTTTAAAAATCTTGTATATAAAAGTGGGCATGGTCTTTAACCGATCTCCCCCATTTTTTTTAGAAATATTTCCTGTTATAGGGAAAATTTGTGTACACAATTTTATTGCGATCCGCTAATATTTCTCCGAGTTATAGCTCCCGAAACATAGAAATTGCTTAGTCATAAAAGAGGCGGTGCTACGCCCATTTTTTTAAATTTGAAGTTTTTCCTATTTATTGTTATAAATCCACTTGGGAAATGAAATACCATTGATATAAAGCTCTTTTTTGCAAAGATATAACTTATTTTATTCGTCCACGACCCTTTTAAAAATCTTTTAAATAAAAGTGGGCGTGGTACTTAACCGATTTCGTTAATTTTTCTTCAAAGCATTCCTTATAGTAGAGGCAACCTCTCGTTTGTTGTGTTTTTTACAATAGGTTTAACGATTTTTGATTTATTATTAATAATATTTGTAAAATTGATTTTATCACAAGTGGGCGGTGCCATGCCTGTTAAAATTTTTTTTTCAAATTTTTATCAAGAGTCTCAATATCAGTCCACACGTCAAATTTCAACATTTTAGGTGTATTATTTACTAAATGTTGTTGTTGGTGTAGCGATTAGGTTACTCCCCGAAGGCTTTGGGGAGTGTTATCGATGTGATGGTCCTTTGTCGGATACAGATCCGATACGCTCCGGTAACACAGCACCATTAAGGTGCTGGCCCGACTATCTCGGGAACGATTTATATGGCCACATTGAACCTTCAGGCCATCCCTCCCTCCCCACCCCCAAGTTCCATGAGGAGCTTGGGGTCGCCAGAGCCTCGTCTGTTAGTGAAACGGGATTCGCCGCTCGAAGGTGAGGTTGACAATTGGGTTGGAGAGCTATATGTTGCGCTACACAACCCCTTGAATCCCTTATTTACTAAATAATTAGGTTTTGTGTGTTTTCCAAAATGTTATATATATAAAAAGTGGGCGTGGTTATCATCCGATTTCGCTCATTTTCAACACCAAACTATTGTGGGTCAAGAAAAGCTCGTGTACCAAATTTGGTGAAGATATCTCAATATTTACTCAAGTTATCGTGCTAACGGACGGACGGACGGACGGACATGGCTCAATCAAATTTTTTTTCGATACTGATTATTTTATATTGGAAGTCTATATCTATCTCGATTCCTTTATACCTGTACAACCAACCGTTATCCAATCAAAGTTATAATACCCTGTGTATAAGTACAGCTGGGTATAAAAAAATAAACATATAAACAATTGCATATCAGTCTCGTTCGAATGCCAATGATCTACATAAGTATCTATTTTTATCTCATCAGAGTATAAGCGGCAAAGGATCAAATAGTATCTTTAAACTCTTGGTTAATATTTTAATTAGTTTTTGGTTGTTTATAACAAATTTTATTTTTTTTGTGTGATTATTTGTTTTAAAACGTCATTTGTTAGGAGCTCACCTACCATAATAAAAGCAACAATTTGTTATGGCAATGACCTAATACGATAAACTGCATATTTATTGTTATTAATGAGCGTTATTGTCTAATTAGGTATTGGGATCCGAAGTATTGATATATGTATAAAAAAATTCCTAGTTCATTAAATAAACTATTTATTATCTTGTCATCTAGTGGCGTCAAACTAGATAAACAGCATTGCAGCTAATTCACTGAACTCTATATATTTAAATAAATGCATATGTAATAATACATGTGTATATGCATGTATGTATACACAGATATTCATTCGAAAAGAAGTAATTAAAACACATCTCTCCTCAGTAAAAAAAAACACTTACACTTACCCACACTCAGTAAAAAAAAACACCTACCTAAAATAAGAAAATATTACCTAAAGAAATTTTCTATTGAATGAATAAGAATTTCGTATTTTTGTATATGTATAACTTCCCAATACTTACTTATCTAATTGGCGCATAAACATTTAAACGGCTTTGGCCGGCCAACAAGTCGCGCTAGTCACTTCTTCGTTTGGTTACCTAGCTGAAATGGCTCACACCAAGAGAATTTGAATCGTTTTCCACTCGGTTCTTCCAGCGGAGTTGGGGCCGCCCTCTTCTTCTGCTTCCATAGGTGGGTTCCGATAAAAATACTTTCTTATCCGAAGCGTCATTTTTCATTCGCATTCGCTAGCTTCCATGCCTTTCGCCACGCCACGTTGTCTCCAGGTACAAGCTTCGAGGTATGCGCCCAGCTTAGCTAACTCATTCGCTTTCTCATTTCCATTTATTCCCATAAGCCCAATGACCCAATACAGATGTATATTTCTCCTTATCCCGATCCTTTCTAGGGATTTCTTACACTCTAACACAACTTTATGTGTTGTGCTATGAGAGATAATTTCATCAATTGCTGCTTGTCTGTCTCTGTAAAAGTATAGGCGGCTGCAGTTAAAATTATTATATATAGAAACACTGGAGAGTCTAGTGTTTTAGTCACGGCTACTTCTTTCGCCTAAAAAACACAATAGCATTCTGGCATTCTCAGCTTGTAGGATATTTTTATTTCCGTATCAGCGCAGTGTACCGGAGACCCTTTCCATTAATTTGGATTCACCGGTGTACACGTGTATCACTTCATCTGCCAATTTAGCGCCCTTGCACCAACCTTCCACATCTATTATGGCTCTAAGAGACTCATCCAAGCGCAGGTAAGGTGCTAGGTAGTCTGTTGGTCCAATATTTGATGATGCTATACTACACTGGCGGTATAATCTGTGGTCAAGCTACTCCGGGGTATTGAGTCCCGTTGCAGTTTATTTAACTGTAATTATTCAATGATACCCCAGTATTTTACATGCATAAAGTGCCGTCGAGGCCTTCTTCACTCTGTCCTCCAAGTTGAGCTTTCACGACAACTTACCATCTCGAATGATTCATTAATATTTTGTACAAGGTTCTTCCTGCAGGGTCACAACAGCGTTGTGATCCTGATATTTATCTGGTTCAATTTGTGATCCGTATAGCAGTTCTGTTCGTTTCGTTTTTTATACCTTTCATGAAAATGAAATGGTATATTAATTTCGTCACGAAACCGAAAATTGTAAGTCCTTAAAGGAAAATAGATAGACCCACCATTAAGTATACCGAAATAATCAGGTTGAAGAGCTGAGTTGATTTAGCCATGCCCGTCTGTTCGTCTGTCCGTCTGTCCGTCTGTTCGTCTGTCTGTTTGTATGCAAACTAGTCCCTCAATTTTTGAGATATCTTGATAAAATTTCGTGAGCGAGTGTATTTGGGTGTCCGATTAGACATTTGTCGGAACCGACCGGATCGGACCACTATAGCATATATCCTCCATACAACCGATTTTTCAGAAAAAGAGGATTTTTGTAATATCTTACCCAATTTAACAGATTGAAGCTTCAAACTTCACCATATACTTTTGTATATTGCACGTATTGTTGCCTGAAAAAATTGATGAGATCGGTCGTATATATAGTATATATCCCCACAACCGATTGTTCAGATAAGGAACTTTTCGTAATTACTGCCCTATTTTAAGAGCTAGAGGCTTCAAATTTCAACGAATGCTTACGTATATAGCATATATCGTTGTCTGAAAAAATCATAAAGATCGGTGGTATATATAGTATATATATGGTGGTATATATAGTATATATATATATATATATTTTCGCAAATTTTAGCCCCTATTTTAACAGCTAGAAGCTTCAAGTTTCACCGAATACTTACGTATATAGCATATATTGTTGTCTGAAAAAATCATAGAGATCGGTTGTATATATAGTATATATCTCATACAACCGATTGTTCAGATAAGAAACCTTTCGCAATTTCTACCCCATTTTAACAGCCATAAGCTTCAAATTTCACCGATTGCTTACGTACATATATAGCATATATTGTTGTCTGCAAAAATCATAGAGATCGGTTGTATATATAGTATATATCTCATACAACCGATTGTTCAGATAAGAAACTTTTCGCAATTTCTACCCCATTTTAACAGCTATAAGCTTCAAATTCCACCGATTGCTTACGTATATAGCATATATTGTTGTCTGAAAAAATCATAGAGATCGGTTGTATATATAGTATATATCTCATACAACCCATTGTTCAGATAAGAAACTTTGCGCAATTTCTGCCCCGTTTTAACAGCTGCAAGCTTCAAATTTCACAAAATGCTTACGTATATAGCATATATTGTTGTCTGAAAAAATCATAGAGATCGGTGGTATATATATTATATACTTCATATAAACTGTCATTTTTGCCCCTTTTTTACGGCTAGAAACTTCAAAATTCATCAAATTTCATCAAATAGTTACGTTTACGTCATATATTTTTGAAAGACGTGATTCGTACTCATAGTTTTTACATGCAGACCACAAAAAACGTGAAGCTTTGCATCCTCACACAGATTACCTACCTATTTTTTATTTTATATTTATCTTAAAAATCGTTTAGATATGTTCAAATTTCACCAAATGCTTACGTGTATAGCATATATTGTTGTCTGAAAAAATCATTGAGATCGGTGGTATATATAGTATATATCTCATACAACCGATTGTTCAGATAAGAAACTGTGCGCAATTTCTGCCCCTTTTTAACAGCTAGACGCTTCAAATTTCACCATATGCTTACGTATATAGCATATATTGTTGTCTGAAAAAATCATAGAGATCGGTGGTATATATATTATATACCCCATATAAACTATAATTTTTGCCCCCTTTTTACGGCTAGAAGCTTCAAAATTCATCAAATTTCATCAAATAGTTACGCTTACGTCATATATTGTTGAAATACGTGATTCGTAGTCATAGTTTTTACACGCAGACCACAAAAAACCTGAAACTTTGGATCCTCACACAAAGTACCTACCTATTTTTTATTTTATATTTATCTTAAAAATCGTTAAGGTATGTAGATCTGTTCACTATATATTTCTTATGTTATACATCCGATTATTCGGAGATTACGAGCGGGATAAGATTATTGTTCAGCCCCATTCATGAAAGGTATGAAGTCTTCGGCACAGCCGAAGACAGTCCCGTTCTTACTTGTTGTATTATATTTTTTGACAGCTAAACACTTTTGAGTTGGTAGCACTCATGGCTCAACTATATGGTTGGCTTATCTCTACACTCTGAGAAAAATGCCGTTCTAAAATCCAGCACCACTGGACTCAATTCAAGCTTTTCATGTTCTTACCTTTTTGTTCTTGAAAAACGAACGACCTGTGCTCAAAAGAACAACCTTGTTCTTGAACTGACAACCGTTTTCTTGAAAAGAGAACGGCTGGTCTTAAAATATGAACAAATATTCCATTAATGAGAACAGTATTCTTAAATTAAGAACAATACAACATTTGGCACAAGCTATGAAGCATTTGTAGTGGCCCAGCGGCTATGATGTTGCGTTTGCGATCGTATGGCGCGAGTTCGATCGCCGTCAAACTCTGAAGTTTTTTAAAAAAATTTTTATATTCTATTTTTTTAACTCTTATTTTTCGCTCCGTTCCATTGACATATGCACAGGTAGTTCTCAACCTTGTTATGAAATGTTTTAAATATATATTCAAATTACATCATCAAATAAGAAAAATGTCCCGATAAGAGAACTATATGAAAAACTGCATATTATGCGTTTTTTCAAACCTTTTGGAGATTTAATAATAATCTGTTGTTATTAATATTTTTTATTAATGACAACAAATTAAATAAAAAATAAATGTAAGGCGCGATAACCTCCGAAGAGATCTAAGGCCGAGCTTCTCTTCCAATTTGCGTCGTGCTCCTCTTGATTTCACCCTACAAATTGGCCGGACGGGACCTACATGTTTTATGCCGACTCCGAACGGCATCTGCAAGGCAGATGAGTTTTCACTGAGAGCTTTTCATGGCAGAAATACAATCGGAGCGCTTGCCAGACACTGCCGAGGGGCGACCCCGCTTAGAAAAATTTTCTTCTAATTGAAAAATCTTATTTCTAAAATTTTGATGTTGCTTTGCCCGGGAGTTGAACCCAGTGCATATGGTGTAATAGGCGGAGCACGCTACCATCACACCACGGTGGCCGCCGACAACAAATTATTTATAATTAAAAAAAAATAAATTAATGGGTACTACTTGAAAAAATTACCTTCCCACTCCCCCCAAATGTCAAGCACAAACCGTTCTAGAATTGAGACCGAAAAATGTTAAATCGACCACAAATTTTTCTCGAATCGTGAAAACGCAAAATCTTAAATCAAGCCCAAATAGTGCTTGAAATATCACAGAAGGTTCACACATCAATACCAAATTGGTCATAAAATACGAACGGTGTGCTTGCAAAAACCGTTCTTAAAACAAGCCCATCGGTCACGAGTTTAGAAAAAACGTACTTAACAGACTTTTGTCAACGAATGTTCTTAGTTTTGAACGTGTTTCGTTCGTTTAGACGATTTTTTCTCTGAGTGTACAGCAGCACATACCTTTGTTCGGATTGTCAAAATCAGCGTGTTGGTGTTAGACGAATGGAATGGAATGAAAACAAAAAATTTATCAGCTTTTGTGTGTAGTAAGAAAATGATGTCAATGTGTTGGTTTCATTTTGAGTTTGCCATCTCCTTGGGACAATCCCTACTCCAGTGAAATGAAAAAAATTAGATCAGCTGATGAGATGAGCCAACCATATAGTTGAGTCATGGTAGCACTGAAATAAATATGTGTACATATGTGTATACGTAAACGTTTTCGCCATATTTAAAAGCAAGAACAACGGAAAGAGTAAACAACTTGAAGAAAATGTAAGGAAAATAAATAGTTTGCTGACGAGCGAAACTATTTAAATGTTAATAATTCTATCAGTATCTTCAATTTTTGTGTACGTTTCTTCTTCTTATTTCCAACAAAACAGATATTTTATATTAGTGCTTCCAGCTCTCATAAGTTTAATCCAGATCGTTCCAATGAGATTTGATCGTGATCCAGAGCTCGACAACTCAATGGAACGGTCCTATTATGTACCACAGCTTTTTCCAAGATAGCACTTAAAGATTTTGATGTGTTCCATTCCGTTTATGTTTCTTGGAAAATATACAATCCATTGCAAACCCTAATGAGGTTGTTTCCGATTTTCTGGTTTACGATTTTTTGTATTAATACATTTTTTTTGCTATTTTTCTTTATTCTGGAAGATAAAAAAAAAGAAAACATTTTTTCCGTACGAATAGCTATGTACATCTTTTATTAAAAGCATATTCCAAATGTTGTATTGTTTTAATTTTTTAATTTGAATAAAATAATTTCAATTATCGGATTGCTTTATCTGTATTGCCTGCATTCAGGTATTCATTGAAAAAACAAAAACAATGTTTTTATATAAAGTTTGGTGAAATAATTTCGAAGAAATTTACAGTAGATAAAGAACATCAGTTGATCTTAATACGCCAAAACCATCCTTTCGATCTTTTAATGTATTGAAGAGTAGGTCTAGACTGCTCAATGTGAAAGATATTATGGGCACATGGTTAAACTTTGAGCCTAATTCGAAAACTTTTTTGTAGTACTGACATATGACTAAACCAAATTTGATTTAAAAAGTAAATAAATTTAAAAACTCTTCAAAGCCTTTTATTACCGTGAGTGGGATTTGGAACCACAGTCTTGTTATGATTGAACGAACTGTTGACAAGCATATTCAAGCATATTCAAGCATATTCAACCTTTGTTGTTGTGCAACTTTTCCCGTTTGCCTTCTTAACATAGTAGGGGGACTCATGTACCGTATAAATGCCTTATAAAGTGTGTAAACGTATAAATTTATCTAGTTTACGCACGAGCTGTCAAATTTTGTATGAAAAATCATTTACACAATTTGTATAAATTTACGCGCACATTTCATTGTGTAAACGCGATAAACTCAAAGGAATGCAACCTTGCAGACATTACAGCAGGCATTTTCATCAGAAATCTCCAACATCAGCAAGTAATTTACAAGAATATCTTAGTAAAGACGTTTTAGTTTTGATTTTTCACTTAATCTTGGTATTTTTTAATTTGTATAACAATCAAAAAAATTTTTGTGGAAATAATACAGCTGAAAAACAATCAAGTTTATCAAGAGTATTACTAGGTGCGTTCATATAACCGCGTGTGTAATTGATATATTTTACACCTTATAAGTTTATATGCTATCATGAGTCCCCCTAGTTTTATTCTTTCAACAGTGCCTACTTTTTTATGTTTACTTGTACCAAAGCTACGTTTTGTTGTTGGCAAGTTCGTTTTATGAACCGGCTCTGCTTTGTTCTATTTATGGAAATACAAAGAATAAGCCGAGGCATTTTTATTTGTATTATTATTTGAGTTTCGTTATTTAGGCCGTTTTGACTTATTGCTCATTAAGGTTTGTATTTCAAACCGATTAATATTAAAAAAAATAGTTGAACGTTTTCTAATTTAGGTTAAAAAAGTTTGAAAAATGCTTAGACTCATGGTTCTAAGTTTTGGGCCCCAACTTTTAACCGTGTACTTAATATGCTTCTCTTTTTATACCTTTATCATAGGAGACATTGATAACACTGTCGTCTCGGTATTTGGCAAAATCCAAATAAATACATTAGGTCCAGGTGTCAATAGTATAAGATTACTGAATGCCTTTTTTCGAGTTTAGTTCAATTAGGGACGAAATCCTAAGTGAACTGCTTTATCTTACTTATACAATTTGAAACAAAAATATCCACGAAAGGAGTTTTAATTTATAGTACACCTCGATCAAATTAGTGATCAACTCGAAAAATCGCCATGTTCAGAAAGCACAAAAAACTGACTGCCTCCCCAAATATGCGCCAATTCAATTTTTATTTTCTAGAAAGCATTTTCTCGCTTATTTGTGCAAGTTATTTAGATATTAAATTGGGAAGGTACTCAGAATTTCGAAATTTAGTTTTTTTGAGTTAGCTGCCTTTAGATCTGGCCTTGGGATACCTACTTTAGATGGCGCTGTATGCCAAAGTTGATTGAATTTTATTAATGTTTTATAATTTTCACTGTTTAAATATTCAAATTAGAAATTATTATTTATTCTTTGAGGGTTTCTTGGTATGACGAATCTATTTTCGACGTTCACTTTTTACTACATCTAAACTAGGTGGCGCTTTAGGCAAATTTAATTTAATGTCATGAGCATGAGGTAGAAGATTATGGGAGAGACTTTTTGCTCTATTTGCTTTTCGAAAATTGAAGACTGTTGTTGTTGTTGTTGTATTAACAGTAGTAGAAAATTGAAGACTAATTTAATCAAACGTTCTTTTCAAAAAAAAAGTCTTCTGTACAAAAAATAAAACAAATGACCATGCTTCGCGCGAATTAAACAAAATTATAAGTTTTTTTGCCGGACTGTTACACAATGTATTTACGTGTCAACGTACGAAGAATAGTAATACTCGTAAATAATAAAAAAAGTTGCTGGTCAATCCAATACCTATAACGTAGAAGTATATATACAATTGAGTTGCTAAAGTCACGTGAGTAGCATTCGCATACTTAGATTAAACGCCAATATTGTCATCGACAACCCACATGTACATTAGGATGTCTCCACAAAAAAACTATTAAAGTTATTAAATAAATAAAAAAAAATATATTAAAAAATGTTTTCATACATTGAAAGCAATAAAAGGGACTCCTCGAATAATAATAAAAGTAGGGTATCATTGGTTAAGTCTTTGTATTTCTATAAATAGGACAAAGAAAACCAGTTCCTTAGGTGAAGCGCCAACAAAAAAATCTTTGGTATAAGGTATTATCGAAACAGCTGTCGCCTAGTCCGCACTAATATCACCTTACTTCTTTTTTTCCAAAATTATTAAAAAGAGCATTAATTGTTCAAATTAAAACTAAAAATCAAAATTCGGTAAATAAAAATCCGAGTTCGTAAAAACTCATAATTCATTTTCTTTCGGTGATTTTCCGATAGGGCGGATAGTTCATCTATATTGGCACGATTTTATGTGATCTTTTGTCAAATTTGATTTAGAGACAAAATAGTTTCGGCGATATGCCATCTTCAGTGCCATTTTCAGAAGAATGAAAAGCTTTTCACCTTCCCACAATCATCCATTCATTCATTCTACTTGGCTAGTAAACTTACAGTTGAGTAGTTTAGGACATACTAACCTAGGTTTTGAAACATCTGTGACTGACATTATTTTATACTGAGCTGGGTTCAATTTTCGGGCGAAGCAAGAGCAACATTTTGGAAACAAGTTTTTTCAATTAGCAATAAATTGTCCTTAAGCGAGGTCGCCCCTCGGAAATGATTTGGCAAACACTCCGAGTGTATTTCTGCCATGAAAAGCTTTTCAGTGAAAACTTATCTACATTGTAGATTCTGTTTGGAGTCGAGGTAAAACATGTAGGTCCCGTCCCGACAACTTGCTGGAAAAATTAAAAGGACCACGAAGCATATTGGAAGAAAAGCTCGGCCTAAATCTCTTCGGCGCTATATCGTAAAAAATGACGGATGTTAGATTACTTTCTCTGGAAACGCTTTTTACGCGTTTTAAGTATTAAAAATATTTTTGGTGGGGTGACAAAGTCAACGACAAAAAAGCCAATTATGGTTATAACCACTTTAAGGTAGGAACAATTGGCTTCATCACCGATTCGAATCGTCAAAAGGTCAATTGACTTTAGGACCTTTGTTATTCTGATTCCATGGCCATACATGAAACTTTCGTTTGACCTTATGACCATTTCGAAAACGACCATCCTCGTTTCGTTTATATTTTATACACATTTGATGTTGTGACTATTTTATAAGGTTATAACTTCAATTGCCTTTAGGGTCGTT
Organism: Eurosta solidaginis; assembly: GCA_029619165.1. NCBI lineage: Eukaryota > Metazoa > Arthropoda > Insecta > Diptera > Tephritidae > Eurosta > Eurosta solidaginis. The sequence goes on from JARSSU010005720.1 coordinate 16,693, forward strand.
TGAAGAATCACAGAGTCAGCTAATGTTGTTGCCGCTGATCTTATGTCACCCCTCTGCAATTTTTATTGGTGAAAAAGTAACACTAACTTTAGTTTATTCATGTTAGTCTTAAACTAAATATTCAGTGAGAGTGGACAAATTTGGTGGTAGTGGAAATAAAAATATAGTGCACTGTGCCCAACATTGACAGAAAAAACGACTTAAAAAAGTTTCTGTTGGTTTATTTTTTTTATATTTAGAATGATTCATTTATGATATTTACAAACTTACAAAAATATATGCACATTGCACATACATATGTACATACAAATGAGAATTGCAGACTAAGCAAAAAACAAAACAATGAAAAGAAGAAAGTAACACTTTTTTAATTTTATTATAATATATATTAAGTATATTATATTAATATATATTAAGTATATTAATAATAATTATTCCTTATTTTCATTCTGATTTATTTATTGATACCGCTCGCTTTATTGTAAACTAATGTAACGCGAAATTTAAGTTTTTCGAAATACTATGATATATATTTTTTTTATAATAACTGACTGAGAGACATTATGTCCAGTTCTATACATAAAACGAAATAAGAGTACAAGTAAGGACGAGACTATCTTCGGCTATGCCGAAGACTTCATACCTTTCATGAATGGGACTGAACAATAATCTTATCCCATTCGTAATATCCAAATAATTGGGTGTATAAGACGTAGGCGTTAGTCTTTGATGAAATTTAAAGCTTCTAGCCCTTAAAAAGGGGGCAGAAATGGCCGTTTTTATGGGATACATACCATATATACGACCGATCTCTATGATTTTTTCAGACATCAATATAAGTACCTAAGCATTTGGTGAAATTTGAAGGTTCTAGCTGTTAAAATGTGGCAGAAATTACGAAAAACTTCTTATCTGAACAATCAGTTGTGGGGGATATATGCAATATATACGACGGATATCATTCGTTTTTTTAGACAACAATATGTACAATATACGAAAGTGTACGGTGAAGTTTAAAGCTTCAATGTGATAAATTGAGCAAGATATAAAAATTCTCTTTTCTGAAAAATCGGTTGTGGGGGATATTTGCTGAAGTGGTCCGATCCGGCGGGTTCCAACAAATGTCTAATCGGACACCTAAATATACCCGCTCACCAAATTTTATCGAGATGTTTGAAAACTGAAGGACTAGTTTGCATACAAACAGACATACGGACATGGCGAAATCAACTCAGCTCTTCATCGTGATCATTTCGGTATACTTATTGGTGGGTATATCTCTTTTCCTTTACAATTTGAGATTCGGGACAAAATTAATATACCATTTTATTTTCATGAAAGGTATAAAAATGGCAGAAATAGATGTCTTGCATCATTGTTTAATAAGTTCTGGACGCTTACGTGTCTCTAATAAAATGATTGAATTCAGCGTTACATCAGCTTTACTAATTGAAAATGTTTTAAATTTTTATTGTAAAGTGAATCAACACGAAATAAATCAATATTCCACTAGAGGAATAGGATATTTTTTGTAATTTTTTTTATACGAAACTGATGTATTTGGAAATACTCCCTAAAAAAGTAGTATTTGATGAAATGGTTTTTGTATAGAAAGTTGAATTATCTCGAATTGAAAAATGTAAAACAAAAATAAAGCACATTCCTTCAAATAATATTGTAACGAATTTACTGCAATTCCCCTTATTTGCAATCTTCTGCCAACGTTCGTATCGCTAAACTGTTGAATAAATAACTCCAATATTGTATAATGGAAAAATGGACTTTTGTAGAAATTAGCCCTAGAATTGAACTATTTTAAATAACTAAACTTTGTTTGCATTTGCTCGAAAAATTTAAATTTTGCCTTGCATCCGTTTACAATAAAACTAGCGATACATTTGTAACTAAATTTTATTGTAAGTGATGTTTAGGCAATATGCATGTTTTTTTTTATTATTTATTTGTTCTCTTTTTCTTTCGTATTGTAGTTAATTGAAATATTGGAAATAGAATTGAAAAGCTGTCGAGCTTAATTGAAGATCAATTGTTTTATAGTATGGATAGAGTGCTGAAAAAGAATAGCGTGAAGCGCGAAAAAAGGTGATACGGTAAACTGGCAGATAAATCAATAATAAAGCAACGACTGCGTTTAATAAACAGTTCCACTTAATAAAACAAATATTATATTATACAATAGAATAAGGTGATCATAAAATTATATTATTTAAGATTGTGATTTGTTTCGGTATAATTTTCTATGTATGTAGGTACAGCAGCGACCAGAAAAAGAGCAGTGACATTATTTTTACAAAATTTCGTCAGTTAAAAGAAGATTCTTTGATTTTTTATTTTCGATATTTTAAGAAAAAACTTTTACGAATTATGTAACTGTAACTATGCAAACCATTCTCAAAAACGCTTTCGGAAAGTTGGAAAATTTATTCGGAGTTTACAAAATTGTTTTTGTTATGCAATTTTGTAGTCCAGTCAGTTTGAGCCTGACAGATTGTCTTCCATACAAAAAATTTGTTCACCCTTTGAAAATCTAAAATGCCCTTCTGGAAAAAAATTGTAAAAATCAATTTCCAAAGATAGAGAACTCCGAAAAAAAATTCGAAGTTTTTGTAAAACTTTTTCTAAGTTGCGAATGTTTTCAAAAACGGTTTTGGGATTGGGATCAAAAATTGCCGCTGGTTTTGTTAGTGATTAGAATGTCCTAAATTAGGAAATAAGAATAACACAGACACATAAGAAGAGGAAGAACTTAAAAAACTTATTGGAATAAGCAGAATAATTAATTACATTAAAAATTTGCCAGTTTCGTGCACTTTGCGCTAAGAAAACCTATGTAAAAAACAAATCCAAAAATCAATCCCAACTATGTACTTGGAATCTTAAAAAAAATTATTGAAATCGTATGACAAATGAGAAATGTACAAGATTTTTAATACTGAACCACTGTTAGTCGTTGCCAACAGTTAAACCATTATAGTTTTCCGGTTTCATAATTAAATAGTCTGAGTTGGTATCCAAATACATTAGGGCGGGTCGATTTCAAAATCGCTCATTGCTCTGTGAAACTCGTATTCTAGGGATCAAAATAAGAAACTTTGCAGAAAGAACCATACCTCTAAAACGAATTCTGAAATTCATTTTTTCATTTACATATGTTCTGACTAAATAAATTTCTAAAGAGAAAAATAAACTCCAAAAAGAAAAACATAGGCATTTCAAAGTGGGATTTTTCAAATTTGCCCCTACGACCCAAGAAATCAGAATTCGTTTTAGAGGTATGGTTCCTTCGGCAAAGTTTCTTTATTTTGATCCCTAGAATATGATTTTCACAGAGCATGGGCGATTTTTTTGCCTCTTCACAAATCGACCCGGCCTAAAATACATACTTTCAATTCCCATTCAGGGCAGCTGAGCTCACTGGAAATATCTTTGATTTAATTGGAAAATTTTAATTTATTTTCATAACTATCAATTTTGGAACTTATGACTTTTATCTCAATATTTGAGGGAGTATTGCAATTCTGACAAAAATTCGGAATCTGCGCCCCGAAATACATATAAAAAGATGGGTATAGCCCCATGAACATTGTGCGCCGGTGTAATTTAACACTGAATGTATAATAAACTGAATTTTCACCTCCATTGATGTATGCGTCAGATAAGTACGAAAAATTTAAAAATCTTGAAAATCGTCTTTGAACTGCTTCTCTTTAGTTAAACACTCCACCATTCCTAAAAGGGTCTTTAGTGATTTTAGTGAAATCTGCAGCTGGGTACATAATGTTCAGTTCTACCCGGAATTACAGTCTCTTAGTTCTTATTTAATCGCCATGAGTTGAGAAATGTTTATGCCGCATCCGATATACAAAAAAAATTGTATTGAAGGCGAAAGCGACATTGCTTAGAAAAAAATTGAAAATATATAATGTGAATTGCTTTGGGACACTAAACGCTTGGTTTCCTCGAATGCGGTACCATTATATAGCGACCGTTACATAGCGGTAGAGTACGTTGTCATCTTGCAATGTAAAAGTAATTATGTGGAAACTTAGGAGACGTCGAAGTTCACCGTAACGTAATATAGCGGCGCACAGTGTATTACTTTCATGTTCTAGAAAATATTAATTAAAAAAAGTATACCATTGAATTTCAAAAAATTTTTTTTTAAATTCTATTTAGGTATGCATAATTAATCGAAAAAATAAAAAACTAGAAATTTCAACTAAGTTGAATCGACTAACGGAGTTTTACTTGGAAGCATATCAACTGAGAAAAAGTTTTAACTCGACATTTTGCCATTGAATGTGAAAGTTTAAATTGCTGGCCTGCTGTGAGTTATAGTTCAATTGCTAAAATTAAGAAAGGTTTATATCAAAGTTAGAAAAATTCATTAGAGAAAACGTATTATCGTGAAGAGAAGCACATTTTTGTATGTAGTAATAAGTAATTGCAATAAATTTAAATGTAATCAAAAATAAAAAAAATTAATCGATAACGTTATGTTAATCATTTAAACTGGAGTCGAACTCTTCATCTAGGTCTGAGATGTCCTTGATGAGATGCCTTGGTCAAAATTTCCTTCTGGGTTTGACAATAGTTTAAGTACTTTTTTGTCGAATGCTTCATTTGCCTTAAATTCATTCGAGCTCTTTTCTGAAATAGAGTGTATTAGGGGATCGGGCGACAAAAATAATATATTGAATAAATCTTCTATTGCATATTTACGAGACATCTTTCTTGTAATATTTCGCCTGCAGCTCTTAAAATCTTTAATTCTACTCTCCAATACTTCTTCTGAGAGCTTTCCTATTGAAAGTACTGCTTTATTAATAATGTGTGCTCCATGAATCAAAATTTTGTGAATGCTCGATGGCATGTAATATCTACCATAGGTACAAATCTACAAACATTTTTGTGGTCAAAATGGCATACGGCGAATCCAAATTACATAGTTTGAAGTATGACAGCAAATCGCTTAATTAAACTTTCGTCAACTAACGTTATAGTATGCAATTCTTTCTTTTCTAAGGAATTAATATGATGAGTTAATATCAGCATGTCTTTGTTTAGCCCCAGATCATATTTATAAATACGTTTTTACTTTAAACTTTCGATTTATGTATAGAGCTACTGCCTCTTCTGGAGTATATTTAACTAAAACTAATGCTGGACGAGTAAAAGCATGCTATATTTTAGTTGCGTTGTTTTTTTTGTGATGGTTTCTACGATTAATGCTGCATCCCGCTGACCTGATAACCTCAAGCTAGAAGTAGTTGCAAAAGCAAACTCTTCTTTTGAATAGTTTCTTATCAAATGTAATAACTTTTTCCTTTTCGACTGACAACTAGCCTCCGAAGAAGATATCACTGCTAATCTTTTAAAATACGTCTACAACTTTTCCACTCACAAATTTTGAAACTGCTTTTTTATTGGAGTCAACTTTGAGCGGTAATTTTTTTCTTTTGCGTTATTTTGCTTATGCCGAATCTCGAAAAGTTCATCCCTTGAAATTGTCATATTTCCTGAAAACAAAATATTACATGAAAACCTGCATTTTCTGCAGCTAAAGTGTACTAATTTTGTTTTCAGAATATTAGCAAACAAGTTTAGATAAAAATTAAATCGGATAAACGCGGATAACGAGATTGCTGGTCTTATGAAGCTCAAAGCATTTAAAAAATTTTACTTAATTTAACATTAACATGAAAAATTAATTCCTGTTCAATTAAATTCACAAAAATGTATATTTACTAAAATTAGCATACCTCAGAAAATAAACACAATATTATATTTTAGCAATTGAATTATAACTCACAGCAGGCCAGCAATTTAAACTTTCACATCAATGGCAAAAAGTCGAGTTCTCAATTGATATGCTTCTAAATAAAACTCCGTTAGTCGATTCAACTTAGTTCAAATTTCCTAGTTTTTTATTTTTTCGCTTAACTACGCATTTCTGAATAGAATTTGAAAAGAATGAGCGCAGTAATACACTGTGAGCCGCCTAACTTAAGTGAAACTCAACGAAGAAGGTTTCAGGCCTGTTAGAATACTGCGCTCATACCTGCGGGGGAATGCTTCCTTATGACTCCTTAACATCATTCACATACACACAATGATTTACGCAGTTCTACATTCATCTGATAGAAAAACCATGAGGAGCCTAATCCACACATTGTCCTTTGTTATTCACACACTGTGAGCTCCATAATTCAACCTTCTTCAAAATATGTATATTTTTGGGCGTTTCTGTCATTCACAGATTTCCATTTCACAGAGACAAAAGAGGGGCGGCTGCGGAGATATCCCGATGTCTGATATCAAGATAGAACGCCTTAAATGTCGTGCATTTCCGTTTGGTTGTTTGTTGAAAATAATAAACAATCAGGAATCAGGCAAGAAAAAATTAAACTTTTACCAAATTTAAATTTTTGTTCTTTAAAAAAATCGTCAATAAAGATTTAAAGAAAAATAATAAGGAAACCTAAACACTTCAAAAGCGTTACGTCATTTGACAGTAACTTTTTTTCTTAAATTAAATTACAAATAGACCGTTGTGGCATTGCAGAATCTTTAGTCACAGGTTCATGGTATTGCCCTCTAAGATATTATTATTTCCACACTCAGAACACTTACCTTAAATGAGGAATATATTTTCCAAAAAATGTCTCTCAAATTGAGGACAGTTTTAACTTAATGAGTTAGGCTGGGTGCGAGTTCGCCTAAATTTTAGGTACCTAAACTAATATTCCACTGGAACTTTCCAGCACTGCAACAATTTAGGAAAAAACTGCCAAAACTGTGCGAGTTGATTTGACAAACTAAATTATGTGTTTATGCAGGAAATTATTCCCAAAAATCATATATGTAATACTCCTATATTGCTACGAAAGGCTAGGTACATTCCCCAAACATAAGATTGCCGATATATTGCTGTTTAAATGTTTTTTGTTTTTGTATTCAATAGTCGAATGTACCTAGATTTAAATTTTTTCTTGTCAGACTTATGATGCTACAATCCCAAAAATTTTATAGGGTGTCTTGCTTTGATTTCGAATTCAAAACACACTGCGAGCATTTTCTGTTAGCAATATAGGAATATTACATATATGCCAAAAATTGAAATTTGAGACTTGCATGTGTTTGCAGTGTTTGTGCAGGACAGTGTTTCAAGGGAAAATAAGTAGTGCATAGCATAAAGTGCAGCGACTCCAGACTATACCGCCTTTTATGCCAGACGTCGTGGAGCACATTCAAGCAGACGTTTGCCACCATCGAAAGGCATGAATACCTCTGTGACTGCCATTGGGAATGGCGCCAATAACTTATTTTTGCCCAATGAGCCCACCGTAATGCAAATAGTCCAGGTTCAATTCTTATGACGCGGGCGTCAGCAAGAAGCAATTTGAGATCCCCTTTACTCAACAATCGATCGGAAATTGATCATCGCCCTCTTATATATTATGTGGCACTTTAAATGGTCCATTCATGCGCATTTTTTGCACATCAGAAATTTAAGAGAAAATAAAATGAAAAATCGTAATGTTTTTGTTTTTAAAGTTTGACAATTGAATTAGGTCGAAAAGTATGCTCATAAAAATTCTAAATTTTTTTATATGCATTGCTTTGCCGACAATTTCCAGTGATTTATGTTTTTTCTCTATTTAGGTAGCAATTTAGGCTGACTCGCACAGCAGCCTAAATATATAAAATTCATACAAAAATGTTTCCTCAATTTTTCCAACAAGAATACTTGATTGAATATTTTTTCACAATATTCATGACTCAACTATATGGTTGGCTCACAGCCACAACGTAACCTTTGTTCAGATTGTCAAAATCTGCGTGTTGGTGTTAGGCGAATGGAATTGAATGAAAACATAAAACTTATATGAATAAGAGCAGCCGACTTAAAGTTGAGCACCTCGACTCGACCAGAAATCCACGGCCGTGAAAAAAATTGTTTTAATTTTTCAGAAAACCACTTGGCCAGGTTTAGGGAAGGATTCTCATATCGAAATATTATATACCATTTTTTTATTGTCTAAGTTTTTATTTCATGATTGGCTATTTGTTAATTTGCATTATCTAAGACTTAATTTAGCTAGCTATTTGATACAAAAGTCTTTTCTAGGCACCTAGGCACCGTGTGGGCATGGTAGCGTGCTCCGCCTATCACACCGTATGCCCTGGGTTCAACTCCGGGCAAAGCAACATCAAATTTTAGAAATAAGATTTCAATTAGAAGAAAATTTTTCTAAGCGGGTCGCCCCTCGGCAGTGTCTGGCAAGCGCTCCGATTGTATTTCTGCCATGAAAAGCTCTCAGTGAAAACTCATCTGCCTTGCAGATGCCGTTCGGAGTCGGCATAAAACATGTAGGTCCCGTCCGGCCAATTTGTAGGGAAAAATCAAGAGGAGCACGACGCAAATTGGAAGAGAAGCTCGGCCTTAGATCTCTTCGGAGGTTATCGCGCCTTACATTTATTTTTATTTTTTAAGTAGATAACTACTAAGAAACGTTCGCGGTTACAAGCTAAATGCCTTAGGCGGTTTTAGATAGAAAAAAAGCCACTCATTATAATACTTGAATGCATAAATTATACTTTTAACATCTTGTGAAATACATAATTTAAAAGCTGATTAAAGCAAGCAAATTGGCAAGTGTTGAAAAATCCCCAAGTGAGTTTTTCTATATAAATTTTGTTTGGTAAAAAACTGCTGCGCCTCCATTGGAATACGTGAAAAATCTAAACCACAACTCGAAAGATCTTTAATTTGTACTTTCCGGTGATTTCGAATAAATAAGCAATACTATTAATTATTACTATGAACTATAGCAGAAAAAAATTGCCTATAAACTAATAATAAAACAATATTGTTCAAGAGATCAGAGCTTTTTGTCGTAGACAAAAATGTTGTTGTTGGATTTGTCACCGCCCCGAATAGCAGTAGAAACTTAAATGTGGGCAAGATTTATAGGCCAAGGTAAGATGCGTTGCCACCATATTTCTTATTTATTCTTACTACTTTTGAGTTGTTTTTGTTTGGTTTAAGCAAATAAGAGATAATCTAGTTATAAGTGTGTACTTTATATGCTGCGTGTTAATTTAAAAGCTTTACCGAATAAACAACAAAATGTAACATGCAAATAACAAGGAATTGGCTCACGTGCAAGAATATGTTTGCTAAATTATGTTAAATGTGTACACCTGCGAGTCAAAAAAATGACGAGGAAAATTATAAAGTAAATTTGGTCAGTTAAATTTTTTTTATTATTATTTTTTGTTAATTAAATCCTCTAGTACCTACTGAAACAGGCCCATGGGCGGATCCAGAGAGACATTTAGGGAGGTTGTTGTTATGGGTAGTAGCTTTACGAAAAAAGCCGATTTTTTCGGTAGACTATCGGCTTGCTCGGTGGTGGCGACGAATGATTTTTTTAAAAAATCTATTCAAGTTAACCAAAAATCGGTGGTCTCAACCAAAAAAAAGTTTATGTTAGCATTGCTCATCAATTCATTGGTCTATCCGTTTGTCCAACGGGTTATCATCACTCGGTTTTTTGCAATTTCCATTTAAAGAAATTTATTGTAATGAAATCAACACACTTATTTTTGAAAGAAAAATAAGAAAAAATGTGTTTTTTTAGAAAAAATTATTTGGAAAACAAATTTTTGGTGAGCAGAAATAAGTCCAAAAACATTTAATTCCTCAATAAAAAACATTTAATTCCTCCATAAAAAACATTTAATTCCTCAATAAATGTTTTCCAAAAAAACAGATTTAATACAGAGCATATATATGTACATATTTTTTGTGTGTAATTTTTCAACATTCGCTACTCCAAAACGACTACTGTTCCCATGGCCAATGAACCTCAGCTCTTATGTCTGAAAATCTAGCACAAATCCGATCCGACACGCTTTACGGCTGTCAATGAAAGATAATTAATTAATACTTTCTTAAGTAAGCAGAAAAATTACCATAGAGATATTTTCAGTTAATGCACATACAAACATACAAAAACTTGCGATTCCTTTTAAAACCAGGTAAATCCAAAAGATAATTTCATGCTAATTATAATTTCAAATTTATTGATGATTTTTTCCCCTTTCGTAATTATAACTTCATTAAGAGCATCAATGGGCATAAACGGTCGAATACATACATTTGTATATATGCATGAACTTGAAGCCTACGTACTTTTAAGGCCAGATATTATTTGTGGCTTTTCTGGGTAAATTTCTTTTAGAAACTGATTTTAAAAACAATTTTTAGTGGATTTCTTGGACTCATAGCGGCATTTTTTTGTTTATTTGTAGGTTTGAGTTTCACAAAAGAAGGAAATGCTTTATGCACTCACCGGGAATTTTAACACTCACTACCCACTAAAACCTAACCTCCAAAGGGCTGCGGAGTTCCCCTTACCTAGATTCACATTTAGCACTGCTTCGGGTACTCATTTGGCACTATTCCGGCTAACGGTCTGGGCATCCATCTTCCCGTTAGCTGCGAGGTATGCTCCTCACATACATATGTGTTGACCCATCTGTCACCTCGGCAGGTCATGTTATTTATGACATTACCCGTGACTAGGTGGCCAAGTTTCTCTTCTATCCTCCTGGTCTAATTTTCCACACTACAGGCAGTACGGGGTTTCAATCTTACCCATTCTGTGAAATCATTTGCGGAAGTAACCGTGTTCGGTTAGAAACCATGTTAGATAAAAGTCGACCTCTTCGTGTGGTCGCTTTAACCATGGTTTCAGTTCAGGAATTAGCTCCTTGGTCCACTTTCTTGCAATGCTGTTGCTCCATAATTGCCAGCCTCAAATATATTCTTCTCGCATCTGTATGGCAACAACAGCTCTACTCGCTTCCGGTCCGCTGTCGTATATAGCTTTGCTTTCCTGAGCGAGAAGATATATCGATGTGGTTCACGACCATCTGCATGAAGCCGAGTTGAGGGTGCTTCGGTGCTTCCAGTGTTTCATTGCATCCGCTCATATTTCCGCAGAGCATAGGACCCGGGGCGAATGCAAGAATTTCCATTAATCTACTCAAACTCACTTATGTGAGCGCAGCCCTTTCGAAGACTTCACGTACGAGAAGAAGGCTCACTGTCTACCTTCACCACCCCCAGATGGTTCGTTGAAGTGTGTGTTTCTATTTATTAGTCCCCAAGCTCTATCGCATATCACTTTCGCACTCAACGCGATGACTGCTGCCAAATATGTATGAGTGCAAAGTAACTGGTTTATGATTGAAGCGAGCTCATGTTTTGACAGATTCCAGCATCATGAGCGCGCATTGCGCGGTTTATGTTTGTGTTTCTCCAACTGTAAGCGCGGCTTGTTTAAATTGTTTATTTTTCAGACAAACCTCAAATAGTGGCGATATCCAGTGTAAAAGAAATACATTTCTAAGCTCAACTGAATGAACTTAAAATCGGCGTCGTCATTAGTGAGTGTAGAGAGAATAGCGGGGTTAGCATGTCACCGGTCAAAGACACGCGCTTATGTAGATACCCTGTAGTGAACATAATTAATCCTGAGCCCAATTGGGCAACCAACTGCCTTTTTCACATTTTTCTGCATTTGAAAGAAGCCTTTCCGATACCTGACCGCCTCAATAAGTAAGAGCAAGATCGTTACTGTGGTGGAAAGAGTTTCTCTCGCATATTGTTGAACAGGGGATCGTACGACGAATACGACTTACTTGGAATGGTATAAAGAAGATAAGGAGGAGGAGAAGAAGGGTGAATATAATTGCAACGAGGGGAAAATAAAAGCGCTACAAGCTAGAGCTAGACTTGGAGAGTGGAGGTATCTGAAACTCAATGTGCTCAGCGAGGAGCGGCAGGCTTGTGTGAGCATAGAAAAACACTGGAGAATGGTATGAAGCAGAGAGAGTGAGTGAGCGCAATTTTTTTGGGTCCTCAGGCCGTAGAATCAGGTTGAAGGAAGTTCACTGAAATGAACTTACCGCAGACACTATCCATACTACAACCGATATGGGGAGAAAGGTGCTTTGGGCGGCATGAAATGCTGTAGATCTGCCATAAGCCTGACAAGAAATGGACGTCTATAATTGGAAGATAGAGGTACCCCAATCCCGAGAAAGCAACTACTTGGTAAGCCGAAAATAAAAGAGAAGAGGAGGAGAGAGGAAATAGGCCCACAATAGAGGGGAGGACGGATGCAGCGGTTATAACCCAAGGGAGGTGAGGTCATGACTACGGAATTCTCTGAGAAGCCAAAGAGAGGTAACGTGTGGAATTAGGCTTTTTTCAAGAATATGAGTTGAGTTGCGGATTATTCACTGGATGTGGGGCCATGTGATCTTGGCTATCCCTTTTGTCAGATGATATCTTAGCGCCACTATCAGGATGTTTCAGGACGTGCCCGCTAAATCATTTCCTTCTTTCGATTCGGTTGGTTGATATAATGGCGCTTACTTGATAGGGTCCAGCTAAATCGTGACATGGGGATGTCTAGAGTTGTTGGAAATCTGCAATTGTTAGAGGGCTTCGTTTCGATGAACTGTTGAGTAGATGGGCCTGGAATTTTATACGGTACCTTGTAACCGCATAAACGTATTGAAGAGGCGTGGCACCGCTCACTTCTGACAAAATCCATTTCGCAAGTACAACTGGTCATAAAGCAAAAACCGTTTAAGTTATCATCACAAAATTCGGCAAGCGTTTTACCACTGTGGTAAGAGAAGTGAATTGGATAATATTGTCTTAAGACTCGTCTTGAAGAGAATACATTCCGGGAGAAATTAATAAAATCAATTCTGTAGTGAAATTAACAACAAAACTTCTAGGCATTGTGTCTATAGATATGTAGTAAGTAGATTGTTTCTCTTAACACCAAATTGATTTTGGCCTTCAATGCAATTGAACACAGCTTTCTGTTTCACTGCTGGGTATATACGTATATACACGTGAAAACATAAATGTCTGTACAAAATCCGAAAAATTTTCAATAGATCTTTTTTTATGTCAGTATCATTTTCAAGTTTTTTTTGTGTGTCCGGATGTGGGTGTGTTTATGCATTAATTCAGCATACCCATGTCTTTCTTCAAATAATTAGCCACTGAAATATATGTATATGTACATACATATGTATATACTTAAGGTATAAATGTGTATTAGAGTGATCCTAGTAAATTAAATAAGCGATTCTTTTTAGTACCCCTCAAACAATAATACCAAAATTTAAATTGTCACGATAAATTGCCTGTCTACTACTATGTCAAAACACACATCACAATGTGGCAATTATCCTCTTTGGGCAATCTTATTACGCAATTGCATATAATAAATTGCAGGCATGCTTAAACAGAACGAAACGATATCATTTCGTGACGATATCAAAGCTAATAAACGAAACGAGTGCTTCTTGTTTTCGTTATTAACGTTAGATCGCAATTACGTTAATTTGCAGTTCTTACACAGTTAATAAACGAAACGAAGTGCGTATTCGTTTCGTTTATAAGTTGATTATCAGGCGAATGGAATATCGTTTCGGTTCGTTAGCATGCCTGATAAATTGTAATAATAAATTGCCATTTAGAACTTGCGTATAAATTGTGTCAACCTGCCAATGCCATTGTCGGGGTTTGTTGGGATATGATGTAAAACAGTCACTTACAGCACATGCTGACTATATGGGTGGCTCATTTCATCAGCGATTTTTATGTCTTTCATTTCACTTGGAGTAGGATTGTCAAGAATATGGCAAAATCAAAATGAAAACAAAGACACTGAACACATGTGTCTACCACCCCAAAATTTCAAGTTTTTAGGTTTTTCATGCCTTCTATTCACACTAATCCCACTCACGTTTTGACAGTCTTACCATACAAAGAATTTGTTAGTAGGTAGCCCAACCGCTATCACGTACTATTGTGAAGCTAATAGATTGTATGAAACACCCAATTTAAATCGAATGCCTCAATTTATGTTTCTTGTTTGTGGCATAGTATAAACTCCCATCCAAAAACTACCTTCCCCACTCTTACTCCCACTCCAACTCCTATTCCCACTCCCACCGCTACTCCTACTGCGGCTACCACTCCCGCTCCCAAACCCACTGACCTTGACCTCTGTTTTGTACCCCTCTAGTATTTCCAATCGGGATTGAAATTTATATGCAACTAGCAGACCCACGTCTTTCGCTCATTTAGATATATTTAACCCATCCTGCTTTATCATTCGCTTCCTGTTCCTCATACACAACCCCTTTTCTTTAAGGGAATTTATGGCCAAGTGGAAATAGTATTTCAAATATGATACCAAAGAGTTATTATTATAATTGCTATTATTATTAGGCCTCGATGCACTACGACCTTTAATTAGATTTATTGTGCTTGACCTTTCAGCCTATTACTGTATGTGCAGGCTTTGAATATATTTACTCCACATCACAAAGGTATCAAAAGTCTCGCCACCCAAATGCGAGAGTCTCTAGCTTGCCAGAGCGACTCACACACAAAAGAGACAGAGTTGTGTATTGGATAGATTTACTAGGGACTGTATAGTACCCTGTGAGAGTTCGTTGGGTCTCTCAGTTTAGATGAATGAGTTCGGCTGATACTCTCCTTGCTGGGTGTATGTCTTTGTCCTGGGCATTAAAGATAGTGCTGTTTGAGCTGCTTTATTTCAAAGTTACTTATTGTTTCTCTAGTGTCTGCTTTTGTGAGTCCACAGAAGAGCTCTGGCCCATGGAATGCTGCCATAACACCCTGTCTGCTGGTAGTCTGTCTGTTCATAGCTTTCATACCCTATGCTAACAAAACCTTGCTTTAGGTTCCTAGACCATTTAGGAGTCAAATACATACATCCACTAGACTAGAAGTAATTGTGTAAGACTGCTAGGCATTCAAGGCTGCCTGGCTCGCTGACATAATGAGAATACTTCACTAGGACAGGGCTCTACGGAAACTTATATTGCACGGATTTGTGTCTGTAAAATGATGGGGTAGCATCCCATTGGTATCGATTTCTTGAATTTCGGCCCATAGATGTCTGCTCCCCTGTTCCCTAATTAAATTGTGTTCCATCGCTGAACCAGATCTCTAAATCAGGGACCGTATATGAATTCTCTGTTTCCCAGAGAGCTCTGCCCAACATGAATACCTCAAAATTCCTGTAGATTCTGGGCGTAGGGGCCATTGCATCACGTAGTTGCAAAACGAAATTTTCTACGCATTTTATTATTATTTAAGATACTAAGTGCATCAGCAGGAGACAGGGCAACCATTATGTCAATACAAACTAGTCGATGCAGTTTGCCTAACTTTGTTATTACTGTTCTCTGCGTGATCTTCGGCAACTAAAGTAAGTAAGCACAGGTATTGGCTTCGTTACAGTAGACTACTGGTATTAAATGTCCAGTATATAATTTTGCAAGATGTATTGGCATAGAGTCGAATAGAGAAATATTAACGCTATCCCCTTTGCGACTTCCTTTAACCGTTTCCAATCGTAACCAAAAATTTATATGTGATCATTTGACCTAAGTATATTTCACCGTTTGAAGGGGCGAAACTTGAAAAAATCGTTTATGTCATTTATAAGGACTACCCTAATACACATCTTCATGTATGTCAATTGATGATGCCTCACGCTGGTTCAATTACCGGTTCGCATCGCAATCGCTTGTGTTAA
>JARSSU010005722.1:0-39685 GCA_029619165.1 Eurosta solidaginis
AGCTCTACCGAAATAGCAAAATTTATAACTAGTCCACGTTTAAGAGCGCTAGCGAGGAAATGCTGGACTAAAACGCACTTTTCGATAAGCATGTTAAGGATTGAGTCCATTAAGATCCTTATCGACAGAATTGGAAACACGTGATCCAAGAATAGTGACACCACATGCACAAGCCAGAAAGGTGAATGAGTTCGAAATAGAAGAAGCAATCTATATAGTTAAACCTTTTTCAGGGCAGAAACTAGGCTGAAGTAAAAGACAATGGAGCCGTCATGCGAATCACATAAAGCAAACAAAACCAACTTATACCTAGCCTACATTTTAAAGGCGTAAACCCCCATCTGATCCCGTTGAACAAGGTCGGCATTGAATTTGAGAATCTTTTGTTTGAACCTGTCTAATGTACGATTCTTGCACGGATGAAGTGTGCTTGTGTTTACTTACTTATAATGGCATTAGTTGTTGTTATTATAAATATACATATACATGTAGATAGTTTTATTGTAATTGTTGCTGATGTGTAAATAAACATTTCCGTTGTCATTGGAGCTTCGAGGCAGCCTCCACAATACAAGCAGCTTCTACATATGACTGACTGACTGCCGTGTACATATGCGGAACGAGTTCAAATATTTAATTAGTATAAATAAAATAAAACCACTATATACTTTGCCAGCCAGAACTTTTTGTGAATATACTCAGATACATACTGACGCAGGCTACCAGCTGCCTGCCTACCCCCTTGTCCGCCATAGCCCTTCACAGCATTCTCTCAGTATCCCGTCTCTCCCTCCACCAGCGCCCAATGACCTGACATCTTCCTTTTGACTACCTGCCCCTTGTTAAGCCGCTGCTTAGTATGTACTATCTAGTGCAAGTGTCTGTTAATTTATCTGTCACACTGTTTGCTAATTATTTCCCGATTTCATTTACTGAACTGAAGTTTGTATTACCCTAAAATGTACTTCACATTAATGTGTGAAGAGAGTGTGGAATAAGCTATTTACGGATGAAGCTGAATTTGGTTTTGTCATCGTGAAGTGTCGGCGACAGCTACAGAAATCAAGTTTGATTTAAGTCACTTTTAATTCATCTAATCACCGACGAATAACTACGTCACACATCACCGAGTGATCCTCTTGAAGGGTTCAAGCATAAGACAAAACTACTTGAAATGATCTGCAAGGAAAAAATGCCCCTACGGAAAGTTATATTTGACCGGTCGGATTGGTCTTACTTCAACGACTGACGATCAGTCTTTGGATAGTAGTAGTACTAGAATAGTTGTTGCCCAACATATAGTGAATATTACTGAAGCAGCGGATATTTTCGGTCGAAGATACTGAACCACACAAACGGTCTTGGAGCGTCTAAACCGAGCGCACTGTTGGAACAATGAAAATACGGGAATACTTTGGATGCGAAGGCCCGCGACTAACGCACACAGGTTTACGCAGCATGACCTTTCTTTTTAAGATTCATGTTTTCCAAGGTTGGGCTAGCGAAAGAGGATGGGCTATCCTGGGTTAAACTTAGCAAACGAAGCACAGTGAAAAAACAATATTTTTCCGTTTTCCTAAGTTATATATGCCGGAGAACCTTAACCTTTTTGTATCCTAAATTAAATGAGTTATGCAAAGTGTAATGGGAGCGAATGATAATAATAATTTTCAGCAGTCGAGAAATACTTTGGTGTGAGGTAAGCTGAACTTCTCATATACTTTTAAGTAACCTTGTCGTTTTAGGGCGGGTCAAGGCCATATAAAAGAAAGTAGTTTACCGCCACCCGCATTCTGCGGAAATCTGCGGAAAATCCGAATGCAACTAAATTCTGGAAGTACAGTGCGTCGTCTCAGCTTATCACACAATTTCTATACCTTTACCAGTTTAAGTTCAATAATTACAATTCAAGTTTAGAAATTACAATTCAAGTTCAGAATTTCCAATTTAATTCAGAAATTTAAAATTCAAGTTAGAAATTTACAATTAAGTTCAGAGTTCCCAATTCAAGCTGAGAAAATTACAATTCAAATTCAGAAATTTAAACTTTAAATTCAGATATTTACAATTTAAATTCAGAAAGTTACAATTCAGTTCAGAAAATTACGATTCAAGTTCGGAAAATTACTTGAAATGAAAATTCTGAACTTGAATTGTAATTTTCTGAACTTGAATTTAAATTTTCTGAACTTTAATTGCAATTTTCTGAACTTGAGTTGTAATTTCTGAACTTAAACTGGAAAAGGTGTAGTCTTGAAAGTGTTCTGCTTCTTACAGAGTACATACCGATGGAGCAGCAGTATCACAAGAGAGAAGACCTGGGACTCATTTCATGATGGAATTCATTTCAGAGCTGAAGCCATGTTTGAAGTGGCTACGTAGTGAAATCGGTGAGGTTGTAGTGGGTTGGCCTTCGAAAGATCATGCAGTCAGTACCGAGGCCTCATTTATCTCCACTGACTTCTATTTACTTGATTTAAATTTTATTCAATTTAGTTCATAGTTAATTTAAGTCAAATATATTTGTTTAAGTAAATATACCTTCTATATATTTCCCTACAATCTACCAGCCCTCTCTCTCCTCTTCAGAAACATATTCTCATGCATTTAAAATACCACAGCTTCCGCAAATAAACAAAGTTCGCACAAAGCAAAAACAAAACTTAACAAACTTTCCCACGATTCGCTTTCGCCGCCGCCGCTGCAAACATTTATTGACTGTATTGCTGTTGTAAGTACTACTTGTAGTTGTTGTTGTTTGTATGCGTAAATAGGCGCATGGCTTTCACATTTTACCGATTTACACAAAAAAGTCTGTAGTCTGTTATAATAATAAATAACAACAATTGCAGACAGTAAACCAGACAGGCTGTGTATCCCAATCTAAAGCGTTCGCATTCCTGATAATCGATTAAAAAGTGCAACCAAACTCTCAATAACCTTATATGACCTTCAAAATATTTGCATACGCACTTTCATTTATAAATTTTTATGTGTGCGCTGATGCAGATGATATGATGTTGAAAATGAATATGTAAATGTTGCTGACTATTGAGATTTTTGGTAAAAAAATTATAAAAGTGTAACACAAACTGAGAGAAAAATATTACTCCGAAAAGTGCAAAGCAGTCATACAGCAGAAATATTTATAATTTTGTATTTAAAATCACATCGAGAGAGCATCTCAATGAAAAAAGGACTCCAAAAATTTTCGGAGTAAAAAAAATTAAAAATGATGACATTCCTTGTTTAAATTGCTATGGATTGAGAATATTTTTGAAATTCATGCCTAAAACAAGCTGCATAATAATTTACGTACATAATTCCGAAAATATTCGGAGTAAATACATTATGCTACTGCTCGGTATTATTTTTTCAGTCATTCAAACAAAACACTATGTACAAAAATTTCAACTAAGAACAAAAAGTAAAAATCAGCTAAAATTTAAAAAACTGCAACTCCGAAAAATTTAGGAGTGAACTAATTGACTAATACTGTACAATGTGTGTGTTTTAATAACTACTTATTAAAACAATGCTATGTTTTATGTTATTCCGTAAAACGTATTAACGAAATTCGAAGTCTTATATTACTCCGAAAATTTTCTGTATTACTTTAAGATATTTTTTTGAACTAAACATAAATTAGCATATTTTACAGTGAATTGAAATAAAATCTATTAGACGAAAAAATCTATTTATCTCAAATTTCTGCAGTTTTCAAACTAAATTTAAATTTTCGGATTATAGAGCGAATCTTTCAGGATTTTTTAATTCCATGTATGTATATACCCATACAGAACACGTATTTTCCTTGGCATGAACTTCTAAATAAGTGCTTGATCACAGTTGAGTACACGGAATGTTGTCGTGTTAAAAAAACTTTGAGAGTACAAAAGGCTGCTTCTATATCTTTATAAAATTTTTTTCGAGAGATTACGAAATTTACCCCATATAATTTTTTTGTTTGGAAAACCTTTGACTTTAGCATCCTCTAAAATTTTCGGAGTAAATGAAACTGCCACCAAACCAAATGAATCACATCATAAAAACTGATTTTCCAATATAAAAAATTTACTCCGGATTTTCCACAGGCTAACAATTTATAAGTATTCCCAGCAAGAGCTTTAAAAAACTGTTTTTGCACATGTCTTTTAGCTATTTTACTTACAAAAAAATGTTACAAAAACATTACTCCGAATTTTTCGGAGTACAAAATGTGGCAGTATTTTTCGCTAGTAATAACAACTGATTTAAATATTTTAGCTTTTTTAATCACAAAAATATTACTTCAAATTTTTTGTGTGAAGTAAACATTACTCCGAATGTTTCGGAGTTTAAAATCTTTAAGAATTTTTAGCAATCACTTCACAAAAGCTGGTTTTTGTACATGTTTCCTGCTTCTTTACACAAAAACCTTACTCCGAATTTTCGGAGTACAACATATTACAGTATTTCTAGCTTGTACTTTATAACAACTGATTTACAAATGTGTTTTACCTATTTTATAACGCGTGAAATTACTCCGAATTTTCAGAGTTGCACAAACATAATAAATTTGAGGCGTCTATGCTTTTCTGGCAAAAATCTACACACAACTTATTTATAGCAATTAAAAACACTAAATTACCAACGCCACTAACATAAACCGTCTGATGACTCATCACACTTAGCAACCATAATAATCCTCAAGCATCAGCAAATTTATTTGCAACAGCATCATTATCTACCAGCTCATCAACATTAGATGTTTTGCCAGCCAAATGCCAACAAACTGCATCAGCTAGCGCCTACAAGCGTGTCGGGTCAACACTCGAGGTGCGATTGTAAACACTAATACAAGTGCACGAATAATTTCGTAATAAATAAACAAAAGTACAAATGCAGTCTGCCAACAAGAACAACAACAAAAAGCAATAAAAGTGCGCTAGCAAATAAAATGGCGTAAAAACAAGAATACGCAACAAAAAGTACTAAAGCAGAGGAAAAAGTCGAAGAATTTAAAAGGGAATAGATGAGACTGTACATAGTATGCGAAGAGGTAAAAGTGTGGAGGAATAGAGTAAAACGGAATGGTGCTGATGGTAGATTTAATACCAACAAAAAACCAGCCAGCAGCCAATTTTCGCCAACCTAGCATCGCATACATATTTGTTGTTGTTAGCATTTATTTGAATTTGTTTTACCTTATTTGCCATTGTTGTTGTTGCACTTTTGCTGCACCAAATGCGCTTGCAATAAACTGCACACCATGGCAACCAACAAGTCAGTTTGGGGCCAAGCAACCTTTTCACAGTGCAGTTTATTTGGAGCACAAAATCATTTGCGTTGGAAAATATAAGAAAAATGTTAGCAAAAAAACCTTAATACATATAAGCAACAACAACAACATAAGATATTGCTCTAGACGCCTGCACCATTATGAAGCGAAGTGTAAATAAAGTCTCGGCGTCGGTGCCGATTCTAATAGGCTACCTTTTATATGCAGTGAAACGAGTGCATGCGTACATGTGTGTGTGTGGATGTGTGTGGTCTTCTACCGTCCATTACACTGTGGGACTCTGAGTCTATTTTATTTAAGTTGAGTCTCTTTTTTGATGTCGCGGATTCCTAATCGATATAGAAATATTGAAAGTTATCATCAGGGCGATGCCATCTAGGCATCAATGTGCAATTTTTGCTTATTTTTTTTTCGTCATCAATGATCTTATGTTATTGACATTTTCAAAATATTAGTTTGATACTTGTATTTGTCAAGTTAATAGACTACATACAAATTTAATGCGTTTTATAATCAATCTAGTATTAAATGTTATCATAATGAAACTAGGAAATTTATACAGTTATCATTTTGATACATTTTAAGGGCGAAACAAATATTTTCCATGGGCAAATCAATAGTCAATATACAAATTGATACTTTTAGTTATACTTTTTATAATATTTATCGTTGCATTGATACCACGAAAGTTATACCGTTTATAGTTTCATTTTTGCACATCGTGTATTAAAATGATAGTGATACTTTTTTTTTGAATGTGGAATGCCAACCAACACCTTCAGGAGATCAGGCTGCGAAGAAACAATGCCTCATCTAATTTTTTTCAAAAAGTATCAAAGGTGGTATCAAAAGACACGTTTCGACATCCGTTTTAAGAATCAGAAAGCGGAAATTATAAAATTTATTTCTATCGAAAGATATTTACAAAAACCCATAAAATGGCCCAAGAGGGTCCGAAATTTGAGGCCGGATCCATAGTTATTTTGCACAGAATACCTTTCTGCGTTGGCGGCATTTAGCCGCGATTTGTAAAAATAAGCCTGGGTGGGTCCAACACCTTTCTGAATTGGTGTGTAGAAATAATCTGCAAAATACAACAACCACATGAAAATTTGAACCGAAATGATGTGACAGAAATGAAATTTTTAATTTTTTCTTTCGGATTCTAAAAACGGGGGTCGAAACGTGTCTTTTGATACCAATTTTGAAAATATTTGTTAAAATTAGGTGGTGAACCGTCTTTTAAAACGTTACCTTATTTTCAAACACCTGCAAAATTCTATGAGACAACTGCTAGTAATCAGTTGTGAGATTTTAATGTCTTTGACAACTACACCAACACAAAGTTGTAAACGGTAACTTCAACCGATATTTTTTTTGACAGGTTGAGTTGTAATCTGTAATACCAAATTGCAAAATTTTTAACTGAGACAGAATTGAGTTGTAAACGGTAATAGGGACATAAGGCTAGTATATGCAAGGGCCAGACCTGTCGAAGCAGAGTCAAGCAAGAAAGAGAAAAGGCATCTGAAGGCCCCTTTTACTAACACCAATGGAAGAGCTTCGAGAAAATGTCAACAGATACCCCTTGAGTACTAATAAGGGCCAGTATGCCGACACCGGAGCAAGATACAGCTGAAAAGCACTTTTTCCGTACCCTCGAAGTAAAGGGAGATAAGGAAAGATTGTGACTTACACATAAGTACACACTTAAAGAACTACCGCCATTTACCTCAACAGAATTTCAACTTGCAGTAAGAAGCTTGAAAAATAATGAGGCCCCAGGGCCAAATGGTATTCCAACAGAAGCCATTAAAGGAATTGCAAAAGTACGCCCCGAGTTTATGCTGGATATGTATAATGCATGTCTAAAGGACGGATTGTTCTACGAAACTTGGTAAAAGCCGCAGCTTGTGTTAATTGGTAAAGGCCCGAATTCGACATCACCATACCGGCCGTTTGGCATGCTCGACTCAGCCGGAAAACTCTTTGAAAGGCTCTCAAAACCGCGTATTGCAGATGCCGTAGAACAAGCAGATCGACTTTGGGGATCATAGCAACATGGATTCAGGCCCAAAAAGCACTGCGAGGTTATACTAAATCAAAGCTAAAGTTGTCCTCCTTACAACCATAGGCGTAAGAAACGCTTTCAACAGCGCGAGATGGGCAGACAGGCGGTTCGCCTTAGAGCAGCGATTCCACATACCGTGCTACCTATAGCGCGTCATCAGGCTACATCAGTGATCGCATCCGCAGTTAAAACGCAGCGGCTACGCTAGCTAGGCCATGTTATGCGAATGAAAGATGACGGTCCGGACTAAGAAAATTTTAATTGGCGCCAGTAAGCAGAGCGAAGAAGCGATTAGCGCGCTTTGTTGAACGGTAGTAATCGTTGAAATGGTTAAGCGTTAATAAACTACTTCCAACTACTTCAAGTTGATTTGTATTGTTTTATCGTTTTCGAAAATTTATTTTTATTCCTCAAAGCAAGTCGACTGGCCCATTGTGCGCTGTAATGCTCGTTGTGTGGCATGTTACGTATACGACCTGTAGTACTATTTTCAACAAAGCTATGACGAGTAGTACTTTGCACTTCCTTAATGGTGCGATGGTGCGACTCACTTGTAAATATGAGTAGCTAAGGTTATATAAATACTTGCATACATACACACACACACAAAATATATAAGCTACCAATTGCTTATGCTTATATAAATATTTGTATATGCGAAGTGCGAGTATTATGTGTATTCATGCATGTGTCTGCCTGGTTGTGTAGGTTCATACGTATGCATTTGTGTACTATAAAAGCCAAGTGTGTAAATGACTGTCGAATGACTGTTGAAGTGCTGAAAGGATTTGCAAATTTTCAAGTGTTACTTAGACGGCGGCAAAGCCAACACATCAATGTTGATGGAGTTTCATATTTATTTACATTTAACTGCACTCAAGCCGACATACATATGTATGTATACGTATATTCCCAAATATATGTATATGTATGTATATTCAGAAGTAATAGATATTTACTTGCTTTGGTGTGCTTTTCAAATGGCATAGACATAGCAGTTTACGGCGTGTAAATCGCTGAAGAATGTGAGGTAAAAGCATTTCTATTCCATTGAAATAAAAAAGTAATAGGCAAAGTGAACTAAAAGCGTTCGAAAGCGTTTGAAAGAGCATTGGCAGCCACAGGTCAAAGATCATATATATATAATACAGAACTCTAAAAACTGAAACTAATGCTTTATTCGACTTCGAAAATAAAACTAATCGTACTTCACAACTTGTTACATACTCCGAAAAATGTCAAACGTTCAAACTTTATCGTCAGATGTGTAGCACAAACAATGTTTTGATACAATTTCTTCGTTATAGTTTTTTTATTATTTTAAACTTCGAAATAATCGGAGTAAAAAAATTCTTAAAAAACCCATAGTTCTGAGGAAGAATTACAAATTTTGCATTCTGGGCTGTTAAACTAAAAATTGCGAGCTCAAAAATTTGGAGTAAGTAACTCATTTTGAAAACTACTGAAAATATGTTGGAATCATGCAAGTAATACCTCCTTATTAATAGGGGTGTACAAATTGATCAATTTTATTTATAAAAACGACTTAAAATAGAGGAAATTTCTATTTCCGAAACATTCGGACTAAGCATGGTTGAATTTATTCTATCTACTTTTAGTTAGTTTTTTCTCCACGACAAGGCTTTACATATTTTGAACTTAGTTCCTAGTTGCGAATTTTAGTAGCAAAAAATAATCAAAATGGTATCAAGCTTGAATGTATGTATTCTATATATTTCGAAATTTTCGAAGTTAGCATTTTTTCCTTATCTCAGCTTTTGTTTATATTGCTGCTGTATTAATAGTTTAGTGGCAAAAAATCCCTAATTATGGGTAATTATTACAAATTTTGCATTCTTCGCTGTTAAACTAAAAAATTGTAACTCCGAAAAATTCGGAGTAAGTAAATTGTTTTAAAACTACTGAAAATATGTTGGAATCATGCAAGTAATGCCTCCTTATTATTAGGAGTGTACAAATCAATCAATTTTCTTTATAACACGACTTAAAATAGAAATAGAGGAAATTTCTATCTTCGAAACATTCGGACTGCGCATAATTGAAGTATTTTTATATACTTTTAGTTAATTCTTTTTCATGACAAGGCTTTAGTTCCCAGTTGCGAATTTTAATGTAATGTATTTATTTATTACGGCTTTCCTAAGCCTAACTTAAATCTATTTTACATGTTTATAATTGTCTTCTGGACTATGCAATCTAGAATAGTTACATCTATGTCCTACCTTGGAGTACTATGGATGGGAGACTTCCAGATCATGCGAACAAAGCGTTGCGATTATGTAGTATGTAGGCATTTTACGCATGTTAGTAAAGCGCGAAGGCAACATCTGCACGGCGATGCACTGAGTTAATCGAGTGATGCGTTTCAGTATGTGCTTCGGCAACCTTTTTTGTATGCGCACAAGAGCTTGGAAGTCTTGGCGCTACACAGCAGTATAGTTTCGCTGCACTTCTATCGATGCTATGGAAGTCCGCCTGTCCAGCACTAAATTGGTAGTGTTCTGCAATAATTGTACAATTTTTGTTTAAATTTATTGGAATGACATGATTTAATATCAATCGGTAGTTCATTATATGATTTAAGACCTTTATAATACAGATTACATTTGTCTGCTTCAGTTTTATAAGCCGGCAGATTAAAATCATTTTTATTACGAGTATTTACAGAGTGCACATCTTTTACATATTTTATATTAGTCCTCAAATACGCAGGCAAAGTTCCTTCTATTATGTTTTTAATAAATTTTATGGTATAATAAAAAAGTTGCTGTCTAATGCTAAGCCAATTAAGAGAGCATAGCATGTCTCTGATAGGTGTGTCATACCGTTTTTGAGAATGAATCTCATAGCGCGGTTCTGTTGCTTTTGTAGCTTGTATATCTGACTATCTCGCAAGATGAAAAATATAGTTGGGCAATAAATAAAATTAGGTTCGATTATAGATCTGTAGACGATGATTTTATACCTTCTATTTAAATATTTGCAGGTTCGTTGTGTAAAATATAACTTTTTTCGCTATTTTTCCTACCGTATAATCCACGTGCTCGTTGAAATTCAGCTTATCATCTATTTTTATTCCCAAGTATTTTATAATGCTGACTTTTTCAATTAGTTCGTTATTTATATTTAAGTTTTGTAGCTCATTGTTTTGAAAATTGCGTCTAGATATAACCATAAATTTCGTTTTATTGACATTCACTTTTAGTCTGTTTACGCATAACCAACCATATACGCTGTTAAAATCTTCTTGTAGCTTAGCATATATTTCAGTAATATTGTTCCCACTTATCATCAGCAATGTATCATCAGCAAACAATTTTATTTCACAGTGCTTAATGGAGCTAGTTATATCATTAATATATATATTGAACATTATGGGTGCCAGCACAGACCCTTGAGGTAGACCAACAGGTACCTCCCTTTTATCCGATACGGACGTTCCAATCACTGTTCTTTGGTATCTGTTAATTAGGAAGTCTTGAAACCATTTTAGTTCTATACCAGAAACGCCAATGCAAGAAAGCTTTTTCAGCATTAATTTTTGGTCGATCGTCTCGAATGCACGCTTTAAATCCAAAAACACAGCTAATATGTGTTTTTTCCTGCTTAAGTCTTCTTTCCAGTTAGCTAGAACCAAATTCAAAGCACTTTCACATGAATGTTTTTTTTCGAAAACCAGATTGTTGAGGTATAATAATTACATTATCTTCTAAATATTTTACCAGCTGATTTTTTACCACTGTTTCCAAAATTTTTTCATCACATTGTAACGTGTTAATAGGTCTTATCTCCTCAGCTTTGATGGTATTTTTCACTTTTTCTAATGGCACAACTATAGAAGATTTCCATAAACTAGGAACGAGACCTTT
This sequence comes from Eurosta solidaginis, assembly GCA_029619165.1. Taxonomy (NCBI): domain Eukaryota; kingdom Metazoa; phylum Arthropoda; class Insecta; order Diptera; family Tephritidae; genus Eurosta; species Eurosta solidaginis. Next base: position 11,243 of record JARSSU010005722.1, read on the forward strand.
ATCTAAGCTCTCATTAACAAGCTGAGAATAGAAAAAACCTGTATACGTTATGGAATCTTTAACGACTCCTTCCGACACAAGTTTCTTCCCTCCAATTTTATTTTTAAACTTACTTACTATATCAACTATCTCTGAAGTGGAAACTTTCTGAAACTTAAAAACATTACGGCCATTTTGCTCATCTATAGTACCTTCATTACTAAAAGAAGTAGGAATATTCATGCTAATCTCCAATATACTATCAATGAAATAGTCATTCAAAGACTGCGCTATTTCATTTTCCTCTGTGTAGAGTTGGTCGTTTATTTTAATTTTTTTAATACCATTATTTTCTTTAGCCATGCTTATGGAATTTTTCAAGTTTTTCCACATGACCTTACTATCACCAGCACTATGGTTGATTTTGTTTTCCATGTACTTGGCTTTTTTATCTTAATTAGCCGTTTATATTGGCGTTTCGCAATATAATATTCACACCATTCTCCAGTGGATAGGCTGATCTTGTAAAGATTTAGCTTACGTTTTATTTAAGTTAGCCAGCTCAAAATCATACCACTTGTTCATAAGTTTGACACTGACTTCTTTAGAGTATGTCAGGGTGGTCACTGCGCTTGATAGCGTATTACATAGGAATGTTGCCTTATTTTCGATGCTCAGATTTTCAAAGTCAGTGTAGTTAAGCTGTCGTAATTCATTAACAAGGCTGTCGCTTGTATAATTTTCCCAGGAAATTATTGTTCTCTTCGTTCTCATCTGAAATAGCTTATGTAATTTGATTTTGAATTTAATCGTTTCATGATCTGAAATCTGAAACTCTTCTAATTTTAAACATGATATAGAGCTACTATCTGTAAATAACAAGTCGATCAATGTATCTGTCTTATCGCCCTTTCGTGTATAAAAATCTATTTTTTGCTCCATAGCAAAGGATCGAAATAAGTCAACTAACTGTTTACTATAAGTTGTGCTCTTGTAAAGGTTTATATTGAAATCGCCCACGAAGATAATATTATCCTGTGTTACGCAGTTATTATTTAAAATGTCGTATAAGTACGTTATAAATTCTGCATCACTTGAGCTCGGTGAGTGATATATCAGAGCTATTTGATATTGGGGGAAAATATTTTTAACTTTTAGTATGATACACCAGATGTTCTTGTTTAATGTTCTGTTGTAACTTATTGAGTATTCAATTGTTTCATTTATATATATTAGCACACCGCCTGTGTGCCTGCTGTGGGAATCGCACCGTACAAGTTTATATGTTTGTATCTGTAGCTCTTGATTCGTTATTTCTTCAGTCGAACAAGTCTCCGAACAAAATATTAAATGTGGTTTATGTACATCTATCAGACGCTCTAGTTCAGCTTTATTGGCGACGATACTACAAATATTTAAATATATACAACTTAGCTCCTCTGGTATTCGTTGCTAAACTCGTGCCTTATTTCTTGGCTGCGAATATTTTTTATACGCAGGACAATCTTTGCTGAAAGCGTAATGGCTAACATCGGCGTCAATAACTTTTTTTTGAACAAGTTCGCTACAGTTTACACATTTAACAATGTTAGATGTGCACTCTTTGCTATCATGGGGTCCAGCACATTTGCTGCAAGCTACTTTATTCGTGCACTCAGCTGCTTTGTGCTTATATCCCAGACATTTAAAACACCTCAAAACACTTATATGCTCGTAGCGACGCAAGTATCCCACTCTATATATAGTTTCTTTTGTTGCAACACATTATCGAATGTTACTGCATCTGTTTCCACTAACGCAATGTAGCTTACTTCTCTACGATTGGTATTTTCATACAGTTTTAACACTTTAAAATCCTTTCCGTTACATGAGTCATTTTGCTTAGTTAAGCATTCTACCAAACGCTCATTGCTAACTTTTTCAGTTAAACCAACAATTTTTATTTTCTTTTTATTTCATCCTTATTTTTGTTTTCTCTGTTTCGTAATCGTTTCCAATACCTTCTCTTACCTTTAGCTGGACTTTTTCACAGGCGTCTTTATTTTTACATTCTACAATAATGGCACCACTATTTACTTCTTTAACATTTTAACAAGGCCTTCGGTAGGTTCGACAACTTTTTTTAGAGCTTCCTTGGTTTCCTTAGCTTTTTTGCCCTTCTTTTTCGGTTTAATGACAATTTTATTCTCATTTACAGAAGCGACCTGAGCATAAGATAGTTTTTCTGGCTGATCATTTGCCACGCGTAAATCGCTAAGCAATTCATTGCTCTTTTTTAGTCAAAAAGTCAGCAAGCTTGAATATGTGCCTTCTTTATATTTCGAGATTTTCCAAGTTAGCATATTTTCCTTATCTCAGCTTTTGTTTAAATTGCTGCTGTATTAATAGTTTAGTAGCAATCTTGGCGTCATAAGCAAATATGAGCGAAGAATCGGAGTTCATTGGGAATTAGATTCTGCTTTCTATATCTATTATTGGAAAAAATCGCTGCTTGTTAGAATTAACTGTACTTTTATCGCAAATTAATTGATAGAGTTGCAAAAAGTTATAACAAAAAAACCACGCAAGTGCATTCAGAATTTTCGGAGTCGTAATTTTGTTCAAATTTCAGGTTTTGTTTATATTACTCCAAAAACTAGTTAGATTTTGCACTAAAGACACAGAGTTAGCGCCAGTAGAGATTTCTGGGCGCACTGCTCTTCGACAGCATGGCAGACGTGGGGAAGGCGGATGTCTCGCTTCTTCTTGGGTTCATCAGGGAAAGCAAATGGTTCGTTGAGGACCACTAGGAGGAAATGGTATTAAACGAATGTACCGCCACCCTGCACTTACTAAGGGCATTCACAATGAACAAAAATGTCTCCGAGTGGAAGTGTGGGTAATACCCACGCACGCCCTCTTAACCTAACCTAACCTATCGCCAGTAGAAAAAAATGTTATTTATCAGTTTTGTTTCATTCGAATTTGTTTGAAGAATAATTTTTGTTTGGTTTTTAATGAAATTAAATTTTTATTGGGCTTACAGAGCTAGTTTTGTATATAAAAAGGCAGATAAGACAAGTTCAGTTGTTTTAAAACACTCCGAAATTTTCGGAGTTGATATTTCGCCCATACTTTTATGTTTATCTATTTATTCTTACTTTACACAGAATCTTTTTACGTTTACAGTAAAGCTTTGTACATAAGAATTACTCCGAAAAATTCGGAGTTGAGACTATAGTAATATTTTGATATACATGTTATCTGCAGTCAATCGTTTTTATGATCAAAGCTTATACTAGCATATATATTACTCCGAAATTTTCGGAATACACTCCTGAAGCTCTCTTTCAAATGTTTGTTATCAGTTTTAATTTTTATTACTCGAAATTGGTTAAAATCCATTTGTTTACTTATACATATGCTGCGATTCATATAAAAATTCGGTATTTAAGTATTTCACACTTTAGATACTTTATTACAACTCCGTCTGCTGTTTATTTTCCTAAAATAGCGCAAAACTCATTCATTTAAACACATTTGTTAGTATCTTATAGCAAAGATTGGCAGATTTCCAAAATTTATTGACTGCCATACGACGCCAAAAATTGCAGACACGAAATGGAAGCGTTGTGAAAGAAGTTTTTGTGTTTAATGACAACTAGCTAGCCATTATGTATATACACAGATATATATATTTATGTTCAATATTACGGTTATGTTTGTATGTATGTATATCTGCAGATATCTATATTTATTGCTAATATTTGTAACTATTCAGTTGTATCGTTTTCGAAAATGTCGTGTTGCTTTGAAATTTCCAGCTCGTTGCCTTTCATTTCATTTGATTATTACATGTTTCTGTTTGTAAATATATGACACTGTAATAGTGGTTATATTTACTTATATAAGTATACTACAATATACTATATAGAGCGTAAATATATGAATCACTGAACCTAAAATTGTATATCCTTACATGAATTTGGTTTCGCAAATAGTTGAAATTGTATCTATGCTTAACTTCAGTTTTTGCTGTGATGTATAGCTATGTATAGCACATGTCTATATGTATGTTTGTACGCATGTGTATGCATATATCATATAGATATGCATATATACATATGTACGTTGCATATATGTATATATTTAAGTTCAAAATTATTACGATCTTTACTCTTCCAAGTATTTAAAATTAGATTTCCTCCATCAATTTATTGCTATACTCCAATACACTTAAATTTTGTTTTTAAATTACTTAATATTTTATGAGCGACACAAATTTGCAAATTTTTTTACAGTAAATATAAAAAATTGTATAGCAAATATTTTATAAAATGTAGCAAAATCTGTCTTCGTCCAGTGAAAGGCACAAAGGAAGGAAATTTATTTTTTAAAAGACTAAAAAATATTTGAGTAAATTTTCGTACTCTTTTTTTAGTCCGAAAATTTCGGAGTTACTACAGAGCAGGTCCTAATATTTTGCAATTTTAATAAAATCTTATTAGCAGATATGGAAAAACTCCGAAAATTTCAGAATTTTTTTTTCAAAATATTAATATTGTTAAACTATACTAATAAGCTATATAAATATCTCATAATATAATGTGTGCAATTTTGAGCAATTTTTTACAGCTCCAAAAATTTCGGAGTTATTGGTTTGTTAAATATTTAGAACTTCGTATATTTTATGAAATGTGCAATATTCATTAGTATGAAAATAGTTTTTTTTTCATCAATAAAGTTCGAAACTGAAAATTTTTTTGAATTCTTTTTATTTAAAAAAATATTTGTTATTATACTAAATTCGAATTTTTTAATTAAAGATGTAAAAAAAATTGCAAATTACTGTACAAAAGGCTAATTTGATTGATCCGTAATTGTTGTTTTGCATTACTCCGAAATCTTCGGAGTCGCTTTTTGTAAATACAAGTGAAAAATAAAATAAATACTTCATAGGATATAATTTTTAGGGTTTTTTTTCTTTTTTTTACATTTTGTCTAGTTTTCGTAACTAAGGCGAATTTTTAAAGATGGAAACAGGAAATCGTATATTTTCATAGTTCACAAACTATAAAAGTGTCTTATAACGCAATTTTTTATAACTTGACTGAGGAAGTTTTTAAACCTCCGAAATTTTCGGAGTTGCTGTTGTGAGTTTAAATATTTAAAATTTTTGATATTTTATGATTATATTATACTCGTGTGCAATATTCATTAGTATAAAAATAGTTTTTTTTTCCATACATAAAGTTCTAAACTGAAAATTGTTTCGATTTTGTTTGTATTTAGAGAAATATTTGTTATTGTCAAATTCGAATTTTTTAATTAAAAATATAAAAAAATTTGCAAACTACTGTTCAAAAGGTTAATTTAGTTAATCAGTGTTTATTATTTATAGTTAATACCAAATCTGCATAACGCCGAAATTTTCGGAGTTGCTTTGCGTTTTTTAAATTTTAAGAAAGTGGTGCTATTTTGCAAATTTCATTAAATCTTCAGAGATTACAAAACTCCGAATACTTCGGAAAACCCTTTTCACATCAAAATATTGCCAATTTGTGTAATAAAAGCGAAGTTCCAAGCGACAGAAGTAATCCGTTTAAGAATATTGCTAACCAAAAAAATCGCAAAGGATTAGGAAGGCCTTACTATACCGATTAGTTTTGTTTTCCGTCATGCCTTGTCAAATTTGGTATGGAGACCAACCGTTACGACACTATGCCATCTTCAGTGTCTTTTTAGTTCGAAAGTAATGATGGAAAATCGTTCTTAAAAATAGCATACCAAGGACAGAATGAAAACGAAATCTTTGAATTCTGCAAACTCCGAAAAATTCGGAGTCATTTTTTTTGTCGACACCGTAAGCTCTTTTTTAGTAGGGTCCAAAAAAGTAGGACTAATTGTTTTGGAAAATTTCGTTTTGTGTAATTGAGGCGTCTATAACACTTTTTGCTAGGTACCATTCAATCCACTGAGCTTTGAAAGGGTTTTCAGCCAAGTTTTTCAGGTACTTTTTTTCATTTTTATAGATCTTCATACTCTCTAGCGAATACTGTGTCATCTTCAGTGTCATTTTTCGTTCGAAAGTGATGATGGAAAATCGTTCTAATATACAGCATACCAAGGACAGGATGAAAACAAAATCTTTGAGTTCTTCAAACTCCGAAAATTCGGTGTAATTTTTTTTGTCGAACACCTTAAGCTCATTTTTGGTAGGGTCCGAAAAATTAGGAGTAATAGTTTTGGAAAATTTCGTTCTGTGTATTTGAGCGTCTATAACACTTTTTGTAGGTAAGTACCATTCAATTCAACGAGCTTTCAAAGGTTTTTCTGCTAAGTTTTTCAAGCATTTTTTTTCGTATTTTTTTATTACTTTTCCTTTTCCTCGTTGTTTTTTTTTCATTTGTACAGCTCTTCATATTCCCTAGCGCATATGTGCCTAATTTTTCTGTATGCTATTTTTTCAATCTCTTTCTCCCAATGTCATTTCCTTAGCTCGTTGACAGTTTGACAGTTTTCGTTTTTCCACTATTTCCTGCTGGTCTCAGCTGGTGCTCATTTTTTTATCAACTTTTTTTTAATCCTGTGTTTAATAGTGTTTCTGGTGCCATCTACAAACTTATGTAGTGTCACAGCGTCACATTTCATTTGAGCGATTTTTTTTGCTTTATTTTATATTTCTCTATTCATGCCTGCTTGGGGGAGTCGCCAAATTAGATATCTCCCACAACGCGGCAACTTGGCGCTGCAACTCAGCTTTATAGTTGTCACTACTGTCACATACATTTCACATACCCAGCTCCTGTGTTTGTGCACTCACTGGCCACCCACTGTTGGTGGACAAACTGCACATATGTATCTTATGTTGTGTAGATACTCTCCCGTGGTCTCTGTGTACGGATATAGCATCACGCTGTCACTTGTCATTTGGACACCAACCCAACACTCCATTTCTATTTCCACTCTACACTCAAGTATGTGCTGCTATTCCTTCTCTTTCGAGGTGTGCGTGCTACTAATGTAGGTGCATGTATTTGAGTTGCACTTAAGAGTGGACACCACCCAAAATCAAACGCTCGCAATCTTCTATTTGGGGGGGTGGTGTAAAGGGTATATACGAAACACTAACACTTCATAGCGACTGTAGGATCATTGTCTGCACATGGGTGCAGTTTGCTATTTTTGCTGTAGCACTTACAAACCAGTTCTTGCTTTTTACACCTACTACTCCTCCTCTGCTTCTCTTTTTTCCTTTCGCTTCAGTTATGTTTGCTCTTCCTACTACCAACACGCTTCCAACCAGCCAGCCATTGTTGCTGCCAAAATCCCACCAACACTTGGCAAACAAAGTTACTCTCAGCACCACGTCTTGGTGTTTGGTGCCAGTTTTGTTGTTATTGTTTACTTCTTATATACTTTGTAGATATATTTGCTGTTTGTTGTTGCACTCCATTGCCATTGAAGTGTTGCAAGTGGTGTGAATTTTGTGTACTTTAAGCCACTCCTTTTTGGTATTTGTTTCTCAGTCTCAGCGAGTAAAACAAACAAACAAATAAACTCGCGCGAATCCAAACACAAACCCACCCACTGGTATGGAAGTGGTTCCATACAAATATCGTATGAAGGAATTTCTATTTACTTTTAGTCCAATCGTTTTACATATATCCGTTTCACAGTTTCTTACACTCAGATGTGGAGATGGACGTGCGATATCGGGTTCCGTGAGACCCATGGTACCCCATGTGTCAATTGCATAGCCATCGGGATAGACGGTATTGCTAAGATCTTTTGAAGTTCGCAAGCTGGACGGTATGAACGCTTTTTCTCAAAACTCTCAGAATATTCCGTTGTTTTCGAAGCCCTTTAGAAACATCCCAAGATAATTTGGACAGTCGTTTTGCACACACATCCATGGGATCTGCCATGCGTGAAACGTATTTTCGAATGTGGAACGGACCAGCACTCTCGGAAAAGTTCAATTTCAAGAAGTTAGAGAAACGCGTATCGGATAAAAATTCATAGTAGGTACCCAATCCCCAAAATACTAAAGAGGATTTGAGTGAACGACAAGGATCTGACGTGAGGCATCTTAAGGGATAATCGATTGTGAACAGTAGTTGGGAAAAGGATCGATTGAAAAGCCAAACAACTCAGATTAGTAAGCAACGAGGAGGATCGAAAACCATTTTGGTATTAGAGCGGGTGTGTTAGCGGGCGGCATCAGCTGAATATCAGGCCGAGCAACGCTCGTAGTATCAAGGGAGTATATCGAACCGGCAACGGCTGGGCGGTGGTGTGATAGCGGGTGTCTACTCGAAATATCGGACGTCCATGGGTCGTAGTAGACACAAAGAGTATTGTGACGACAACAACTGAGCGGAGGTATGATAGCGGGTCATACCAGTTGAGTAGAGGGGCGACCAACAGCGCATGCTAGGAGTGGAGCCGGAGGGATGTATGGTGATGAAAGGGACTTGCCAAGATCCGTTTCCACTTTACTGGAAAAAAGCATTGAAAATCCCCCACCAAAGAAGGCAGTGATAACTGCCTTTAAGGTTCTGCAAATAAGCAGCAGGCCCTTGAACGTTACAGACGGAAATGTTATAAAGGTCGTTGTAGAGATTAGCTCCTATGCGGTTTTATTTTCCAAATATGTCTCCGTTTTAATGGTAGCTCTGTTTGACGCGCTAGATTGAATTGCAGTTCAAAAAATACAGAACTGGGCGAGATCTATCTCTTAAAAAAAAAGTGTGGAACATCACTCAGAACGGGCCAACAAAGAAGATATTAGGACGTCTGCTTTATATGGCTTGTGAGGCTCTGATAGCTTCCTGTTCAACCTAATGACGTCGCATGGGTTCTCATTTTGAAAACTTTAACCTAAGGAGGTCGGGTATGAATATCTACAGGATTTCTTCCATATAAAATGGGTTCTAGAGTGCTAAGAACAGATGAGTCTAGCAAATGTTTCCGAAGGCTTCGCACGGATTTTGGCGTTGTGCCATCTTCAGTGTAATTTTTCACTCTCAGTACAATACCGATATATGAAAGTTGGCACACAAAAACGGCTTGAACTCTTCGTTAGAGCATGCCTACTTTCTGATATGGATGGATATGGTTAAGCTTGAGAGTCCGTGTTTGGTATTGCACATAATAGCAGCCGCTAAAACCCTACCAAAAAGAATGCGTATTACATGACTTGCTTTTCTATTTCTAAACATCGGACTGACTATTGTCATCTTCCTGATTTGGTTTGTCTACTGTTTCGACATAGACGTTATGATAGCTTCTATTAGCCTCCGATTTCAGCAAGCTGGTAATAATATCTGATATTCTCTCAAGACTGCCCATCTTCAGGGACTTGCGCTGGATGTTACTCATTGACTTATGAATATCTCAAGTTGTTAATCATTTGCTGCAGCCAACTTGCTCAAAAATGATTCCAAATTCCATTACAACTTAACATACCCATTGCGGCTCGGGTTTTAGTTATTTTCACATTCGATATCATACCCAACCGCAAGCTAACTCTATACGAATTTTACTTTTAGCCGACTCAAGCCAAATAATAGTTCATTCCATGGGTACTCCATAACAGTTCAGCATATCCATAAATACCTTTGAGCTTCATCAGAATACGTACGAGTAGGCAACATTCCGTTTTGGCTTCTTCAGCGATTTTCACAAATAATTTAGCCGTATGTTGCGCGATTGAACTTACAGCATTCACATTTCGTTTGCCTAGGAATAGAAAATATATCGCCTGCTTCATCCCGGCTTCTACTGCAAACGCTTCCACATACTCCAGTGACCAGCTCGGCTACTGCAGACGCACATGTGCCATTATTGGGTGGCATCCACTTGAGTGAGCTTGAGTTCATTCGTGTAAGTTTATGTTTACTTGAAAATTTTTATTTTTTTTCTGATCATTTGCTCGAGGATATGCGAGGAGTTTTGTGGAGTTTGAGGCATGTGGATACAGAGTAAGTAGTAAGCAGGATTTTTCGGTCTTTTCTTTTCATTTCAATCATTTATGTAGTCTGCAGCATTAACACAACATACAACTCCCTGTATACCGACTTCTTCTCACATTTCCCTCACCACCCTCCTACACTCCACCTATAAATATCACTCTCCCTCCAACCATACGAACGGCCGTTTGTAGATTTTGCTGTGTCTATCATTTATTATGGTCTTTTGTTCTACGGCCATTGTTGTAGTTTTTACTTAACATTGTTGGCTTTTATAATTGTTGTTGTGTTGTAATTGTGCGCTTGACGCTTTTAGCCGTTGGCATTGCAGCGACTTTTGTGTGCTTAATTGCTTGTGAAGAGCATTCCTTTCATTGGCAACGGAAAGTGTTTTTCGCTCGTCGCGCCAACTTAGCCACCTCCGGTGCTATGCACACAAACACACACACCGACATACATCTATTACTCTACTTCTTATTACACCACATTGCTTTTCGTACTCATTTTCCTCACTACGTTGTGTTTGCTATTGTCGGGTGATGATGAATGATGGCCACCGCATCATATCCGCATCCGGCACTTGCGTAGTCGGGTAGCCAGTCATACCAACAATAAACCAGCAAAACAAGCAAGCGACCAAATGACCGACCATTCGTCCAGGCGACTAGCGTTCCCACCCAACACCGCTGAACTTTTAATCCATACCAAAATGCTCGATTTGACTTGTTTGCTTTGTTTCTTGTTTTTCTTGAGCTCGGAGCTCTTGCTGGTGGCTGTTGTTTTTATTATTATTCAGCTCTTATTGTCGGTGTCATTTAGATGCATCGCTGCCTTTGGGTCATTATTTTTATGAAGTTCGCTTGGACTATCGTCTCGCTCTTTCGTTTGTCTTATGCTCTACAATTTGGCTCAAAGACTCAATAATTTTACTGATTTCTTGTATACCTCATTTATGCGCGCCTCCAGTCCTTATCAAGTGGGTCATTGAGCGACAAACGCAAGATTGCATAGCAATTTTGAAAGTCACTTGTCAATTCAAATATAATGAGGGACGGACAATGGCTTGTTGAAGGAGAATGGCGTTCTGAGAGCTTATTTTGTTTAACTTCTAGGAGTGGATTTATTCACGGGAGTTAGCAGCTGATATATCAATCCAGATTCCCATAGAGCAAAGTAGAGGTTGGAAAAACAGAGCTGCCCAGTCGCAGACCTCAAAAATGTCTCCACAATGGTAAGCAGAGATTCTGTTAAGATAACTTTGGAAGAATAAAATCAAAAACTCTAACCCCAGAAATCTACGCGAATCTGTCAATGTTATCTTCAATGTACGGAATCCCATGCAGAACCCAGCGTACCTTATAGGGCTGTAAGGCGCTACTAGAAGTTTATTTCCCCAAATCTTAGACCACTCTACCCTACCAACTACCTCAAGCTTTACGGGGATTTACTAGGCCCGGACTTAGCGAAGTATAATAATAGTATCATCCTTAGCGAATATTGTTCATCTCCAATACAACAGGATCAGAGGATTATTATCAACATCGCCAAATCGAAGTACTCGTATTAAGACTCTTCTAGAACATGGAAATCTATCGATACCTAAGTGCCGCCTATGCCTATATCAGAGGATTTTCAGACACATCTAGATGCTTGAAATATGGAAATAGGGATTATCCTTTCCTCAGAGAGGTGATTTTAACAAACACTTGACTGACTTGAGTATAATAATGTGGCGAGTATTAGCATCACTATGCTGTTAGTAATAATCACAACAACATTAACAGCAAGCAGCCACACTTGTGTACAACGCAGCGAAGAATATCTCACATACACATATGTAGTCACCAGCTAAGAGTAGAAGTTGTTACTCACACATACACATAGCTAAATAACCAAGTATGCGATACAACTTCAATGTTCGTGAAAAGTCTAGATCTTAGGAGAAATATGGGAGCGAGGCAACAGAGAGTATAAAAGCAGCGCTAGCTGAAGAATAACGAATCAGTTTGATTTAAACACGGCTTTGCGAAGTACGTGATAGTGAAGTATAATTTTACTACTCCCAAAGTAGTCTAAATAAAGCCCATTTGCAATACTGAATATTGAAGTTTTTTTTCGGCAATTCAGAGATTCAAACGTTAGCAGAAGGTGCAAATAAGCAGAATTTCCCAAAATTCGTTACAATAACAAACCTTTGCACACAACTATTCTTGTTACAGAAAGGCTACTAAGCCATCATAAAGATAAGCTACAGTAAGAAAGGAGGACTGTGAAGGCTAGCTTATTCCATCACTAGGAGAACTTAGCTGCAGTTGGAAAAAGCTGGATATCCACCTTGGTTTCCTTACATCGAAGGGAAGATCATACGAGAATAATTCTCTACGACGATTATCATAACATCCCCTCGATAGTTCCGTGTATATTGAAGGAAGGGTTTGTAATTCCATAGCGCAATTGTGCTCGCATTTCGTATGCGTAAGGGTAATCACTTTCAATTTTTGTAGGCCCTTTGTCTGTAATCAGGGTCCTACTAAGATGAGTTTACTTTCAATGCCTGATGTGTTTACTTGAAGGGCAATACCTCCTTCTTTGTTAGAGTCTCGTGAAGAAAAACAAACTGATCAGTTAAAATACTTCCTAGACAAAAGCACAATACACAAACTTAGGCAGTACCAACTTTTATGGCGCCGGTATTTCAATATTGCAGACTATGTAAATTTGGATATCGAGCCGTTAACAGAACGAGATGAAAAATATTACTAATATAGTTAGGTCAATGAAAGACGACATTTATATCCACTCAAATTTGTCGTAAAAGGCCCTTAAATTTCAGTGACCAAGTTCCGAGTATGGTCTTATAACTAACAGCTGGAAGTTCTGGCCCATTCACTGTTCTTCCTACTCTTTGAAAAACTAGACGTCTGCGTATTTTCTGCGTACCTACTCTGCCTGCGTAAATCATGTACGAGGCTTTGGTGTAGATATCGCTACTTAAGTTCACTAAGCTTTCCTATATTCGATGATCAGTGTTTTAGCAGCACACTGTCTATGGGAGCGCGGTAATGTACGGTATACACCTTAAGCGCCATCCATTTTATCGGATTACGACTTCCATGTCCACCGTCCTGGGGCGCGATGGGATTCAAGGCGTTGATAAGCGCAGTACAAAGCTTTATAGCTTCAAAGCTTCCGCAACCCAATTGTCAACCTCACCTACGCGAGGGGAATCCTGTTACAAATATGAATGTATCATACACATATTTAGCAGGCGAGGCTTTGGCGACCCCAAGTTCCTCATGGAACTAGGGGGTGGGAGGCGGTATGGCCATGCAGGTTTAATGTGGTCATATAAATCGTTCCCGCGATGGTCGGGCTAGTTAGTACCTTAATGGTGCTTTGTTCACGGAGCGTACCAGATCTAAATCGGCTAAGGACCATCAACATCGTTAACACTCCCCAAAAACATTCGAGGACTGTCTTTGTCGTTATCACAACAACAAGAACAACAACATGAGAGCGCGGTTACGGTAAGTCCCAAGATTCAAATATTTGAAGTTACCCACCATTTTCAGGCTACGTGACCGAAGTCTAGTGGAGCCTTATCTAGACTTTATCTCTCCTCATATTAGTGGTACTTTTCACTTTATGCATTACTTTCGTATTTTGACTGTCGCACCCCTTACGGTTTTTCTATTTCAACTGCGTGCGTGACTCCAACGCATTTTCTGCGTGCGTATGTGGCCATATGACCAACGCCCAGGCACTTCATTTTAAAGCGTAGCCCTAGCGCTGATATTGACTTTGTTCACCGCACCTTACAAGAACTTGTCTCATATATTATCTTGCGCGTGACTTTATCGCACCCTTGCACTTATGTCACTACCCTCCAGGTCATCGCACCACCTTTCCAGGCAACTGGGACTCGTGCGCCTCTAGAGCATTCGTACGCGTTATAATAATAGTCAACTTTACAGCTTTTCGTTATCGTCAGTGATATGCCCAACAAATCAGTGAGGACAAAAACAAAATAAAACAAAAATTGTACAGTCCATCTACGTTCGTTCTGTCTTTGAGTCATCCCATTTGAGCATGTCACACTTTTCAAACACACGCTTTTATTGCTGAATTGAATTTTATTGTATTTCCATTGCTTTACCAAGCTTTTTTCCAACCACCCGCATCCACAGCTGCTGGACTTTCAGTTGCTTTGTCTGATCTCTGCCGCAGAAGCCGCCGACACTTGGCATTCAAGTTAAGCTTCTTCAGCACCATCTTATAATGAAATTCTTTTCATTTATTTTATTTTATTTTTTGTTGCTTTTTTAGCGCATTTTTCTGTTCTTCGTCAGATGCGTTGGGGGTTTCGCTGTCTATTTTTCATCCGTATAGTGAAACAGAAGCTTCAATAGCACACGCACATTTGAAGTTTATCCAGTCTACTCTTTAGGTTGGATATTGTTTTGGGGTGGAAGAAGTCTAAAGTTCCTTTTTCTCCACTATCAAAGCCACATACTTCCTCCACCTTATCCCAATCAACGTTTTTTAAGCTTCCTTCGTTCACCATTCAAATCTGCTGCCCTTTCCCCACAATCCATCCTCCCAATCGTATCATTCACGCAGTCAGCCAGTAGTCAAGTTCTTCGCATCATCAGAACACATCAATCGCATCCTCTTTTCTTTTCATACGTCCTCCTCCTACTCCTCTTACTCCCTACTCATGGCCATCATAAACATTTATCCATCTATCTTCACTTCTCACTTGTCCATCTTGTTTAATCTTCACGAACTCACTTCACCTCATCTTTTTCAATCATCTTTAGATTTTTCCTCTTCCTTTGTGTGTGTAGCTGGGTGTTGTGCCATCTTGAACACCCACTTGAAATCTCTTCCATCACTCATTTTTCATCCACTTATATCATTGAATATATAATTTTTTGTATGTAAGAAAACAAAACAAATGACATGAAGTGGAAATGAATATCTCATGAGCATGAGTTTCAAGTCAAGTCACGTCAAGGAGCTCGTTTAGTTGTGAATTCTTTGCGATTTTAAGAGTACTGCAGACTCTTGGAAAGGGGAAAGTGTTGCTATAGAGACGAGCCAATGGTAACAAATGAAGAGGTAGTCCAGGCTTCTCAATGTTAAAAGAGTCCAAAAGATTTCAGCTGAAGATAGTTTGATGGATCAATGAGGCTGCAGTTAAAGTATTGAAGTCTTTGTGGAGCGCAATCCTTCCAGAGGTTGCAAGTGCAATTGTAGCTTCACAAACCCGATTGTCAACCTCAACTACACGTAGCGAACCCAATTTTATTTACAGGAAAAGCCTGGCAACCCTACGTTTCTCACGAAATATGAGTGTTGGATGAGCTAGAAGATAAAAGATGGTCATATAAAGACGCTCACTCGATGGTCGGGCTTATACCTTAATTGTATGGTGCTATTTTCCGGAATGTGCCGCTTCAGTATCCGACCATCAACATCGATAAAACACCCCAAAACTTCGTTAAGTTGCCTTTCACTACAAGAAGAAGTAGAGGAAGAGCCCATCCCAAATACCCAAATCGAAATCTTCAGAACAAGATCCTAAACAGCCTGTAAAAATGCATCAATCCTTTGAGGTACTGAAATATGTGGACGGCAACCATTTCGAAAAGAGACTACAGCTGCCATTCTGAACTTTCGTCTGCAGAGCTGGAGACCAAAAAAGTATACCAAGGGACAAATTGGAGGCTTCAATTCTGATATCTGTTTCAGCAAATTCGTTCGAAGATGAACTAATATACTGGGTGCAATTGTCTTCAGTTTTGGGGGCCGAAAAAGCCGACAGTAGACAAATATGCAACTGAAGTCTACGCTACTGAAATCTGCTCCCAGGATTACTTTCGAAGAAGAAATTATAAAGCATGGAAGCGATCGTCTTCGAATCCATTCAGACAAAGACTGATGATACTTAGGGGACCTTCTTTAGATCGGAGGGCCAACAATTGTTAATAAAGGGGCTAACACCCAACTGAATTTTTCGCCAGTGAAATGAATGTGGCAACCAAGAATGAAGTTTTCGATATTGAGATCTGTGTCCGCGACACCATTCGAAAAAGGAGTAATGAAACCACTGCGGACTATACTGCCTTCAGATCTTGAGACCTAAAAAGTTTAGCAGTTTATCAAGAGACAAATGCTCAACTGAGTTTTTCTGCACTGAAGTTTTCGAAACGGAAATCTGTGTTCGTCACTCCCAGCGGAGAAATTGTAATGAAGCCATAAAAAAGGATCAGGAGCCCAATAAATTGTTTCAATGTGAAAATAATGAACTGAAGATTACGCTACTGAAATCTGTGTCCACGAATCCCTTCCAAAAAATACTAACTAAGAGAAATGGAACGTCTTCAGGTTCGCTAATTAGAAAAAGTCGAATACGCTACTGAAATTGATCTAAAGACCAAAGAGATCTAATTGATATTATATGCATTAAAACCTGCGTGACCGAATCATTTCGAAGAATAGATAATGAACCCACTAGGAAGAAGCGTCCACAGTTCTGGAGACCAAGAAAATTCTTTCAAGAGACAGATACTCAACTAAATCAATCTGGCGCGAAAATGGCTGACAGTCACGCAAAGCATTAGTTTTGCACTGTAGGTTAATAAATACCTCAGAACTGGTGCTAATCGGATGCACAGTGGGACAGTTGATAGCCACACTTGTACCAGCAGTGCTTTATAAATTTAAGTTAATTACTCAAAAGGCAGCGACTATATCAGAACCACCTACGACTGAACCAGTTAAAACCCCGTTCAAAAGGTCCGCAAAGGGACAGAAATAAAACTAGTACCGTCCATAAATGAGATAGTGCTGCGCTACTTTGGAACTGGTGAGGTTCGCTGCAGGTAAGTAACTACTGAATCCTATACCTGTGAATCCTATTGAGAGACGAATGAAGCCACTGGTAATGACCGTCTTTGGACCAGTGGACGCAAAACAAAGTCCAACAAGGGCAAGTACCAGGCTGAATTTCCACCAACTATAAACTGTAGTAGCGAATTCCTTCGAAGAATGACTACGCAATCTCGAAATCTCTAACTTACTACTTATTTTTCTCTCAAATGAAGTATTGTACGTGAAATATCAATCGCACTAACACTAACGTTTGCTTAGTTCTCTATAGAAAATCTCTTGGCGGAAGACATACCACAGCCATTTTTTGGACTGCACTTGTGTGAGAACGAAGGCTCTAGCTATAAAGGTGTCCCATGCGAGTAGTCTTTCTTAAATTATAGTTGCGGAGGTGTGAGCTCTGGGAGTCTACATGATCCTGATATAGTTATAGAGAGAGATGAGGTAATTTTTATGAATATTTAAAGACCACATCTCTTACGATTCCGGAATAAAATGTACTGTTTCCAATTTGCATGAAGCCTATGAGTGCTAAAGAGTGTATTAAGGAAGCTCTCAATGTTCTCGTTCATCATTTTTCTTACAAGGCAAGCTAACGAGTTCAGCACAATTGATGGAATTGATATTATGGTTTGCCGCATTCGCATTTCACAAATGAAATCAATTTCGACAATGTCAATTGCCATGCTTTTCTCATATCCATTTCCTTGGTGTGCACACATGCTAAACCTGTGTGTGTGTGTGTGTATGTGGGCGCTTGTGCGTGCCTACCATTTAGCCCTTGGCGCTGTCGTTACTTTCGCTATACAATAGAAGGCTTCATTGATTTGCTGCTACCACTACCACCAGCACCCCCAACACCCCAACCATCCACAATGTCAGCAGCATACTGTCTTTCATAAAATCGATTGCCAATTGGGTGGGATGGCGGAAAATACTTTTTGTAGTCACCATTTCGCTGATAGAGAGTTTGAGCGCAAAAATTAGTTCTGGCATAGCCAGAAATTCAATTTACTGATTACTTTTCTGCGAATCATGAACGCAAGCACTTTTTTCACTTATTTAGCTTAGTCACACGAATCTGTGTTGATAGCGCCTTCGGAACAGGTGTTTTGTATTTGATTAAGATGGCAAATTGAAACAGCGCCATGAAGGCCTGGAGAGAGGAACTATTAACACAAATCAAAATAAGTTGTATACTTTTAGGCGCTCAAAACGCGAAGTTGAACAAAGAAAACGCCATCATATCAGTAGTAGGTGGAAAAGTGCTGCTGTGAATGCGCTGTCCCTCCACTTTCGAAAAGACCACGTTTAAGTGATCTTTCCTGACGAACTGTCTTCATGAATGCATATGACTTGAAACTGTTACATCCAAAAGTCATGGGACATACTTTAGAGGACAGCAGACGCCGCAGGTAATACGCTGCATAATTGTTCTTATTCAAATAACCTTGCAAAAAATGTTTATAAATGACAGCTTCTTCACATAAAGTCAGAAAATCGTAGCTTTAACGCAAACCAAAATAAGTTTCATACTTTTAGGCGCCCGGGGAATACATCCAAAGCCACAGAACGTGTTTAAAGAATGTCATACTTCGCAAGAAACTAAGCAACGCATCGATACAAAATTTTTCACTTTCAAAAATCTCTTGAAAGATGATTGACAAGCACTTCAGGTAAAGTCACAAAATCAAATATTCAGCGTGATATAAATTAAATTGTATACTTTTAGGCGCATAAAACTTGAAGTTACATACAGAACTTGAATGAGCTGAAAAATCTCAGCAGCATGAGGGTGGATTTTTTTTATAGAGCAATACTTTTACGCAACGAATTCGATTAACAATGTACATAAATGTTAGTGTTATTGTATATGTTGTTGTTCGTATAGTTGTTGATATATATTTTGCGTTTACTACGGCATTGTTGTTTTTTTTTATTGCCAGCATTCAATGCGCGTAAGTTAATGGCAATAGCAGTAATGATATTAAAGAATAAGAATAGGGGAGAAAATCAGAAGAGGCAAAGAAAGCAGAAAAAAGGAAGAACGAGCCTCAGAAGGAAAACAAGAAAATCATACATTACGCTTACGTAACAAAGGAGCTTCAAGCAACATAACAGCAGCGTGCATAACACAGATACTCATACTCTTACAGCAAAGCTACTGCTCCAAGGAGCAAACAAAGCTGCCGCTGAGTGGCAACGCGCTTTTTACAAAAGTGGTTGATGCGATTTGCGAAGGCGCTTCCTTTTGTGCTGCTTCAACTTTTTTCCCACTTTTTCACTTTCCTTGCTCCTTGTTTCTGTATGTTTGTGAAGCTATAATTTTTGTTTTCGGTTAAATTGCTGTTGCTATCGCTTTGCATTACAATTCAATGTAAATTGTTGAAGTTGTTGTTATTTGTTGTTGTTATTACATCGATGATGGTGGTGGTGGCGTTGGGTATATCAGCATAGTTTTCAGCTTTTCGCCTTTCGGGTAGGTGTTTTAATCTCATTTCGTTGAATTGGCGCGAACGAAAATCAATGGCATCAATTACAGCGGAAAATTTAATAAGTTGAAATGGAAGCACACACAAAGATCTGTACAAATGCATACTTAAGTATTGTGTGTATATACTACATATACGCACATACCTATTTAAATGGAAAGCGTTTCTTTGTAATGAATGTAATTTTTTTTATTACTCCTCGAAGTATTAATATCTTTTGTCAATTATAATTGCTTCGTATGCCTTAATTTTACATGCTACAGCTACTTTATTTCATAAATTAATTAAAATAAATGTATGTGCATCTAAATTTAATTAATCAAACAAAATAAATGAAACTTTTATGGTCTTTTTTTTAAATTTTTGTGTTTAAAATTTTTTAGCCAAAAAAAAATATTTAAATTTTGATGCCAGATTAAGCTGTATGAGTTAAGCTAATCATATCAGCAAGTTGTATGAAAATCCCACAATATTTAGTGAAGTTATAGCAGTTTTAAGTTAGTTTGCGCCTGTGGGCAGACTACATTTTCCATTTTTAAATTTATTCTTGTTAAAGGTTCAGGCATAGTTAGTGTATTCACATAAGCAAAATTAGGTTTTATATAAGTCTATAGATAGGATATTTTTGGCATGCGTAAATTACTAAAAAAAATCATTCATTTAAAAATTGTATATAAAATTTTTATTCAAAAATGTGGATTAAAATTTTAAATATTTTTTAAAGAATCATTACCATATTAGTAGTATCAGTTAAAGCATAATGCGTGCATTGTATCATATAAGATTTAAGTCTAATAAATTAAATAAAAAACCTGTGACAATTTACGGCCTGGTGGGTAGGCTATATTTTTAGTTTTTGGTATATTTTAAGCAAATAGGTGCTACTTTACTACTAATTTTTGTATAAAAGCAAATTAAATTCATATCAGTGATAAATTAAACAAACTAAAAAGAAAACTAAAAAAATAAAATAAAATTTAAAAACATTTTCATAAATTATTTTAATTTTGCAACTTCAAAAACTCTTTTAGTCAAAATTATTACTAAATGTGAAGCCTATGCGTTCAGCTATTGGTGTTACTTTTACGAAAATCTCAGTATTCATTCCACAGTTGTTAGGTTTAATACTATAAAAGCTCCTGTAGTATAGGCTAGATTTTTGTATTTAGTTAAAGTTGGCGTACTCTATCGGATAGTTGGGATATGAGCGGAATACAAATTTATCTTATGTATATAAGCCAACAGTTCAGTAAGTTCCACACAAAAAATACCTGGTGAGTAGTTGAACTGGCCGTGTCCATGAGGACCTCACATAGATGATTGATTCGTAGTGTACCAGAAGTTTGTTTAAACGACCAAACGAAAAACCTATCACCAGGACCTATGTTATAAATAACTCCTGTCCTCTTGGCAAATACTAGAAGCTTCCTAGGACTTAAGCCACTTGCTGCCTTCTAGATCTGACAGCTGTATCACTCCTAATAGCTGGAGTCTTAGCCTGGCAAGTGCAGGGCACGAGCACAGAACGTGCTCGATCGTTTCCTCCTCCAACCCGCACTTCCTACACCTGCTATCACTGACCAAGCCTAATTTAAAGGCATGTGACGCCAGAAGGCAGTGTCCAGTCAGAATACCCGTCATGAGTCTACAGTCCTCTCTCTTTTAATGATAGAAGCAACTGTGTTAGTCTAAGGTGTAAGGACCTACACATAATCTTCGACACTTTACAGCCCCGCGCTTGAACCCACGCCTTTTCTGCTTGTCGATTATGTGCACCATCTCGCATTCGTTTAATATCGCCCAATCTAATGGGACGTCTACGGAGCAAGCTTCAAGGATGCGCCCTTTTTAGCTAATTCGTCCGCTTTTTCATTCCCATCTATTCCCATATGCCCTGGGACCCAATATAGATGTATGCTTCTCCCTGTCCCGATTCTCTCCAGAGACTGCTTACACTCTAACACGCATTTTAGATGCTGTGCTATGCGAGATTATTGGCCTTAATTGCTGCTTGACTGTCAATATAAAAGTTAACACGGTTGCAGCTTAAGCTATTCTCTTCCAGGGTTTCTACTGCTTTGGTTACGGCTAATATTTCCGCTTGGAAAACGCTACAGTAATCCGGCAGCCTGTAGGATCTGCTTATTCCGGATCAGCGCAGTATACCGCAGACCCTACTCCTTCCACTATTTTGGAACCATCGGTGTACACATGTATCGCCTCGTCCGCCATTTGCGCACGCTTGCGCCAACCGTCCACCTCTATTGTGGCCTTAAGATCTCCCTCAAAGTGCAGGTAGGGAATCATGTAGTCTGTTCGTCTTGTGACTGAGGACGCTATACTACTATGGCCATATGGTCGGCGCTCAAGCTGCCCCGAAGCATCGAGCCTGGTTGCGGTCGTTAACGCTTTGTTCTTTGCTACCAGGTCTACAGGTGGAATGTGCAGAATGGCATACAGTGCAGCCGTCGGGGTTGTTTTCAGGGCTCCCGTAATGCAAAGCATCGTATAGTCTGCATACCCCCTCTAATTTTTTGAGGTATGTTGTTTTTTGTGTGGCTTTCCACCAAACAAGAACTCCATAGTATAGAATAGGGCTTACAATCGCTTGTAAAAACCCAATGAGAAAGAGAGGGCGATAGGCCCACGTACACCCCAGCATTCTCTTTACATGCATAGAGTGCCGTTGAGGCCTTCTTGACCCTCTCCTCCAAGTTGAGCTTCCATGACAGCTTACTGTCTAGGATGATTCCTAGATATTTTTGTGCAAGGTTTCTCCTGTAAGGTCACCGCTCCTAACTTAGGCCTGGTCCAATTTGGGACCTTGTACCTCTTTGTAAACAAGACCATATCCGTCTTCTCCACATTGACTTTCAGCCCGACATTAGATGCCCAGGTATGAATATCCCGAAGCGCCCGATCCATCAAAGAACTAATCGTTTGGAAGGCATTTCCACTTATGACAATTGCAACGTCATCTGCGTAGCCGTAAGTTTTACGGGTACCTCATCGAATTGCCTGAGCAGTTGGTTGATGACCAGTGTCCACAGCAGAGGTGATAGCACCCCTCCCTGCGGCGTGCCCCTGTCCACTGATTTCGTGGCCTCGTACAATCCCCATTGTGATGTAATCTTTCTGCAATTTAACATGCAGCCGATCCATCTGATTAAGGCAGGATGTACTTTAATGTAATTAAGACCATCCATAATCGCCCATTTTGCAACATTATTGAAAGCCCCCGGCAATGTCCAAGAAGACTCCTAGAGCATACTCTTTATATTCCAGGGATTTCTCTATGCTTATTACCACCCTATGCAATGCGGTGTCTACCGACTTGCCTTTGGTGTACGCATGCTGTGTTGTGGAGAGCAGCTTTTCATCCACGTTGGACTTATGTACACATCTATCAGCCTCTCAAAGGTTTTGAGCAGAAATGATGTTAAGCTAATGGGTCTATAGTCTTTGGGATACACGTGACGCGATCTTCCCCGCCTTTGGTAGAAAGCTACACGGAGCAGTTCTCCAAGAGTGCGGTACATGATTCAGTCTTATGCACCCATCGAATATTATTTTAAGCCATTCCACGACCGCCCTACTTGAGACTTGTAGCATGGCCGGGAATATACCATCTGGGCCGGCGATTTAAACTTAGAAAACGTCTTCACTGCCCACTCGATCTTGGTATCGGTCACCAAGCCCGGCACTACTAGCTCCGTGATCGAAGTGTGAGTGATGTCTGCTGGTTCTTCTGAACCGTCTCCCGATGGGAAATGTGTATCGAGAAGCACCTCAAGGGATTCCTCACTATCACGTGACCATTCCCCGTTAAAAATACCATAATAAAAGTTAAATTTATTTCGTAAATTAAAAATTTTTAAACGATTTAGTTTAACGAAATCAATTTAAAACTTTTGTTTTTCGAAAAATGACTGAAATCATATCAGAATTGAGGCCCAATGTATTCCAATAACAATAAAGTATATTTTATAAAAATCTGTAGAAAGTATAATAAAGTAATTCACGCCTGGTGTAGGCTACGTTTCTGCTTTGCGTTCCATAGCTGTTGCGCTCCTAGTGCATTTGCAGAAGGATTGGTTGTTATAAGCTACCGCACATTCTCAATATACATAAACAAAAATGACTACTAAATTCTTTGCAATAAATTAATAACCCCAAAAACTGTAATTGTTAATTTTTGAAGATTGCAATTTGTATAGTAGAGAATAATGACTATGCGAGCTCAATGTTTTTACGATGCAATAATATTGAGGTCAACCGAGCAAACTTACTCGACGCTCAATTAGTCGGTAAGCACATCTATATTTTCTATTTGTCGCGGTTTCTATAGAGGTTTATACAAATCGCACTGAAATAAGTAAAAGGGCTGCTGAAAACCGAATAATACTTATATGAATAATAGGCAGACAAGTGTTACATTGTACAGTTCATTTGTTCGTTTTATAATTATGTACTAACCTTTCGGAGAAAGCCAGTCAGTACGGCTTTTAAAACAAGTCTTGCAAAATAAAACCAAGTTTTTGTCAGTATGGCAATTTAGAAGTAATATACGGTTGCTGTAGGAAATAGTTGATAAGTGGATTGTACTTACTAGTCTAAAGAGCCTGAAAATAGGCTACATTTCATGGTGATTTAATAGTTTAACAACAGTTTTCCATACTAAGTTTACTGAACGTAGAAATCTCGCAATTACTAGATATACAGATGATGTTTGGCAAATTCCAACCAATAAGAGCCGTATTTAAGGCAGTATTTAATGTAAAAATTTCAACACTGAAAGAAAAGACGATGGTAAAATCAACGAATACGGGTCAATTCAACCGAAATTTCTGTTATTTTTATCCATCGCAACAAGATGTTGAATCAACTGCGCACAAATCGTTGATCGTAATTGACCGTTTTAGTAGTCAAATGAAACAAAAAAGTTGTTGCGACAGCTTTGTACGAAAGTACCTATGTTGCCATATAAATAAAGAATGTAAGGCGCGATAACCTCCGAAGAGATCTAAGGCCGAGCTTCTCTCCCATTTGCGTCGTGCTCCTCTTGATTTTCCCTACAAATTGGCCGGACGGACTACATGTTTTATGCCGACTCCGAACGGCATCTGCGAAGCAGATAAGTTTTCACTGAGAGCTTTTCATGGCAGAAATACACTCGCAGCGCTTGCCAAACACTGCCGAGGAGCGACCCCGCTTAGAAAAATTTTCTCCTAATTGAAAAAACTTATTTCTAAAATTTTGATGTGCTTTGCCGGGGGTGCGAAACCCAGGGCATTCGGTGTGGCAGGCGGAGCACGCTACCATCACACCACGGTGGCACTTACTAACCGAACGTCAATTGGGCTTACATCAAATATGCTGGCACATATTATACGTTATAACACTTTATTATTTTGTTTTATTAAACGCACTTTCACCAAAGTTATATTTTATAAATTATTTAATTTATAGTTTTGA
Organism: Eurosta solidaginis; assembly: GCA_029619165.1. NCBI lineage: Eukaryota > Metazoa > Arthropoda > Insecta > Diptera > Tephritidae > Eurosta > Eurosta solidaginis. Next base: position 36,036 of record JARSSU010005722.1, read on the forward strand.
ACTTCGTTCGCGAGAGTGAAAATTCGTAAAAACTTGAACAAAATGTTACTAACTTTGGAAAAATCCTGTTCGTTCAAACAAAAACTTTTGCAACAAGAGGGCGCAATTTTGCATTTCGCTTGGAGGAGAAGTTGCAAAATTGTACCCGATAAATAGGTGTCCCGGTATCTCATAATTTTTTGCACAGTAAATTCAAAAAGGGGTTTTTCGTTTTGTATTGATAACTGAAAAACTGGTTTTTTGTTGTTTTCCCATTTTGTGTGTTTTTTCGTTTTGGTGGTTTTCTATTTTGGTATTTTTTTTAAACAAGTGGCACCATCGTCATAAGTACAAAGTAGAGAGCGCAGTGAGCGTAAAATTCTCTTTGAAATTTGCTCATGTATTGACTGTTGGTCGCTGTTGAAATGACCAGTGAGATCAGTTGTGTTAACAGAAAAATCAGTTAGATTGACCAGGAATCTGTCAATTTTACAGAATTTTGTTAACTTAAGAGCGACAATTCTCTCTTTTGTTGAAATGACTAAACTAATTTGTTCGTTTGACAAAGAACTCGGTCGAATTAACCGTATTCGATCAATTTCACCGAATCTCCGTTAAGTCAAGAACAACAGAACCGATTTGTTGATTTTACTAGCACCATTTCTTTCAGTGAAGAATTTCAAACCAGTCCTAGCACGTAACATTGAAATAGTATAGTATGTATCCGCGATACGCAAGGAATCCCTGAATTACTGGATATACGGATTATATAAAGAAGTTCAAAAGAGCAGTACGCCTGAAAATAGGCTATATTTTATGGTTGTTTGAATAGTTTAACATACTAAGTTTAATTAAGTTTATTAAATGTCATGGCGACTCTAATTAATACAGCGCCTCTCCGTAGGCTTTAATGTAAAGCTTCAACAAATTTCATAACCATTCCCAGTACGAGATTCAGAATAGTAATAGTATATAGGCGAAGGTTTACTAGTATTTGCAAGATTAAAAGAGCAGTACACCTAAAAATGGGCTGCAGTTTGCGGTTTTTTTCATTCGTTTAGCAGACTGTGTTTCTTAAGAATGAAGCGACTGAAGTAGGCTGCTTTTGGCAAAAAATTTCAAGAAGTCATTACAGTTAGCTAAAAAATTCGAGAATCACGAATTTATAGATATGGTAATAAAAAAAGAACTTTCAGTGGTTCCTGAATTTCAAAACCCTTGACTGCTCTGGTAGATTATCTATAACCCTATCTCTGCTGCCCTCTTGAAAACGCCCTATCTCGGAAAACTTTAAATAAAACCATATTTCAGAAAATAAGTATTTGGCATTATCTTTCGCGTTGATGAAAAATTTCTGAGATAGGGCATTGTTAAACCGACTTCTAATATAGGGCTTTAAGGCAAATTTTGCAGTAGGTTGTTTTGAAAAATATTATCAGACAAGACGTTGGCAGCCGAGATAGGATGATATTCCACTCAGCCGTATATTTACTTAATTCAAATATTAGTCAAAATATTTGTAATACCTTAAGGCAGACTCCGTTTTTTTTTACAAAACGTTAGTCTTATTTAAGAAGTTATTTTCTGAAACTTTTTATAAAAAGTCAGAAATAAGATGGTTTCAACATAAAATGCGCCTGACTGTAGACTAGGTTTTTTTTGGAACTCAAAATCTTAACGTTTTTTAGCGCCTGCGGTAGCTTTGTTATTTATTCACAAAATTGACCAAGTGGTGGTAACAAAGAGGTTTACAACGCCTGTGGATAGGCTATATTTTTTGAGGGAAACTATATCAACAGCAGTTTCAAATATGCTGGCATACTTATAAATAATTATTAGTGTTTATTTTTTATGCACAACTTTGGCAAGCCTAAAAGTATGCTTTGAGTTTTTTCTAAATTTGATTTAAAGCTTGGCCAGCCTAAAATATGCTACATTTATGCAAACTTTTGATTTTAAATTGTTTTTCAACTATAGAAAGCCTGAAAATAATTTGCTTGTACAAATTTTTTAAGATATTATGCACAAAAATTACAAAATTGTACTTAGAAGTAAAGAGACATACAACGCCTGAGTGTAGGCTACATTTTTGCTAAGAAACTATGATATTCGAGCTCATTCAACATCCCATGACAATTCAAAGGTGACAAAATCAGCAAATGGCTTACGAGCCGCACTTGTGTCATAAATATGAACAAAAATTTAGTACAACAACAAAAAAAAGGCATGCCACACAACAACACTGCTGTAGAGTAAAATAGTGCAAGTCGCTGCAGTGATACATAAATTCTATGTCGTCAATGATGTAAGTAAATGTTACACGCACGCATGTGAAAAAATACAATAAAGTACAATGACAAAAAGTTTAAAACAACAACAACAAATGCTAGCTTATTATTGTCACAAAGCGACCAAATTACAAAACTATCAATAGCGTGCAAATGACAACAAAAGTAATAATCCTGAGCAGGCCTGAGCGGGCGTAAAAAGTGGGTTAGCAGTTATATAGCTGCAAAATAGCTACTGAAAACTATAAAAACAAACACACATACACTCATACATTGTTGCCGTAGGAATAGTGTGACAGCATCAATAATTTCCAATTGACATGTTAGATAAATTATTTACAGCAAATTGACACAAAAACTAATGAATACATGCAATAGCAGCATTGATGCTGATAAACAAATGCAACGGCAACAAAAAACAAGTAAGGACGGGACAGTCTTCGGCTGTGCCGAAGACTTCATACCTTTCATGAATGGGGCTGAACAATAATCTTATCCCGTTCGTAATCTCCAAATAATCGGATGTATAAGATAAGAAATATTTAGTGAACAGATGTACATACCTAAACGATTTTTAAGATAAATATAAAATAAAAAATGGCAAAAAACCCCCTTATCTGAACGATCGGTTGTATGGGATATATATTATATATATAGCTCCGATCGAAATGATTTGTACAGGAAATCTTCTATGATATATTAGAATATATATCACCAAGTTTCACGTTTTTATATGGAAACTAAGGGAGAAATGGCCAAAAATCTTTCTATCTGAACGATCGGTTGTATGGGATAGGTATATACTATATACATATAGCTCCGATCAAAGTGATTTTTTCAGGAAATCTTCTATGATATATTAGAATAAATATCACCAAGTTAACGTTTTTATATTGGAAATTAAGGGAGAAATGGCTAAAAATCTTTCTATCTGAACGATCTGTTGTATGGGATATATATTATATATAGCTCCGATCGAAATGTTTTTTTCATGAAATCTTCTATGATATATTAGAATAAATATCACAATAATATTACAAGGTATAATCGAAACAGCTGCTCGCCTTGTCCGTCCTGATGTCACGTTGTTTAATTTGTCCCAAATTATTAATAAATTATAAATTAAAAAATTGCTTAAATATAATGTTTTCATACATTTAAAAAAGCAATATGGGCAATCCCCGATTATTAAAAAATCATACAAACAGACAAAATTAGTGTTCGTTGTAGTTCTATAAATAGAACGAAAAACAGCAACAAAACCAAAGTTTCTTTGAAAAACCGCCGTACAAGCATAGCTTTAACACATAATTTTGCATACGGAAGTATGCAATGTGTAAAAGCTTAAATATGCAAAAAGACGGCACTTGGGAAGACCTCACA
>JARSSU010005723.1:0-34759 GCA_029619165.1 Eurosta solidaginis
TCCGTCTACATCATTATTATATGTAGCCAATTGTCAAAATCACCTACCCGTGGGGAGTCCTATTTCAGGCTCTAGAGACCCCGAACTCCTGATGTATTTAGGGGGTGGGAGGGCGGTATATCCTAGAAGGTTTCATGTGGTCATACCAAATCGTTCCCTAGATGGTCAGGTTAGTACCTTAATGGTGCTTGTTACTGGAACGTACCGGATCTGCATCCGGCAAAGAACCATCAACATCGATAACATTCCCCAAGCCTTTCGTCTCTCGCTCTTGTCACTACAACAACAACAACAACGATAAAAAGAGCTGTAAGAGTAACAATATCGATTATGATGTGGATGATAATAACGATGCTTACTGTCGCGATTGCGGAAGGCAAGGAAAGAAAAGGAATGGTTGTGAAAGGGAAAGGAAAGAAAAGCAAAAATAAGAGCCACTGAAAGATTAGAGGTGAAACCGATGCCGGATGCGAAAACGGACACGTGTTATCAATTTGTTATCGAAGTTTAACAATTTGTTATCAATGAGTTGTTGCTTTTTTCTTCAATGAGTTATCAGTTTGTTATCGACGAGGTATCCACTTCATATCGAAGTGTTAAAGCACTGCATTTGATAGCAGATTGTTATCGATTTGTTATCGAAAACTTATCGATTACGATAACTTAGCAAACTTGGTAAAAATGGGATCTTACGATAAGTAGGGATAAAATTTCCGCTCCTTTATAAACATTAACTGGGCACTGAATCAATGGTAGACATGCATAACGACTAGGAGTGCTTATTGGCTATGCTTTAGGAGCTAACGAAAAAGAGGAAGCAGTGTATCACCTCAGGTGCAACTGCCCGTCGCAGCGGGGTCAGATAGCGCTGCCTGGAAGCGCCACTTCTCTAAAATCTACGCCAGCTCGTCGACATCAAGGACATGGCAGCCTTTACCAGGTCCTATAAACGGCTTCAAGAGGAGGTGTCCTCTAGTCGTCACTGACACTGGCCTGTGAGTGCCTCCGCGGCAACGACTTCAATCTAACCTAACCTATGGATTACTTATCGAAAAAATATCGAGCTGCTATCGAAAGGTTATCGGTTTGTTTCCGGAGTGGTATCATTTTGTTATTGACGTGTTATCGATGTATTCTTGAAAAGCTATCGATTTGCTATCAAGAAAATGGCGAAAGGTTTTCGCTTTGTTATCTAAAAGTTATTGATTTATTTTCAAAGAGCTATCGAAATTTTGTATCATAAACTTGTCGATTTGTTATCAATAACTTATCGTTTATGTGTCGAAAAAACTGTCGATATGCTAGCAAAAAGTTATCGATCTGGTAACGAAAAGTTTTCGGTTTGTAATCGGAGTGTTAGTAATCTGTCAATTGGTCTGGTGTGTTATCGATTTATTTTTGAAAAATCTTTGATATGTTATCAAAAAGTTATCGAATTCTTATCGAAAGGTTATCTATTCACTATCAAAAAGCTATCTTTTTACTATAAAAAATATCGATTATGTATCAACGATAATTTCGCTAAAACAATAACCGATAACATGTCGTCAATGCTCTTCTTAAATAGGCCAAAATTATTTGTTTCTGGTAATCCAACAATGTAAGCAATCCCTGGAATGAATCGGGGGAAGGGAGAAATATACATCTATATTCGGTCCCTAAATAAAAAAGCGGAAGCTAGATAAAAAGAGAGCATCGGTCGCAGATTGTAACGAAGACGTTCCAGTCAGAAAAGGCGTGGAACAAAGCGCGGGATGTAGAGTGTCGAAGATCATGTGCAGGTCCGCTAAAACAACTATCTGCAGTAAGGAAAATATTACCAAAGCCGGTACAAAAACGTTCTAGGACAACAGCCGCCAAAAAAATGGTTCATGGCGATCCTGCCAGCTTTATCAGGAATTAGCACAACTGCTAAAGATCTAGCTGGTCAGAAGAGCCTGTCGCGTTAATAACAAGGAGCAGGATACGCCACTCTTCATGGCGATCCTGCCAGTCCAGATCAAAATTGGCACAACTGCTAAAAAGATCTGACTGCCCAGGAATCCTGACCATTTTAAACATTTCAAAAGTTTTGTTAAAAAGGAGAATAAAGGACAATACAACACAAACGGTACTACTATCTGGTACCAGTAAAGGTTGGCATTTTAACAAGTGAAACCTTTTCATTCGGATTTTTTTTTGGCAAATCCCAAAATGAGGAAGAATCACCAAAGGAGAAATTAATTACTGCCATAAAAAAGATCAGTATTATTCAGACGGAGGCAAGGATTCGGTAAAGCAATAAAAGCAGAAATTTAGTATTGGTGACCAACTGGCAGCAAGCGAGCATAGAAGAAGTGGCATACAATTTAGCAGCAAAACGGGACCAGAAGATACCTTTACAATTGGCGGCGTACCGCTTAAGGCAACAATATAAGTATAAAATTTAGAAACAAATTGGGCGTCCTTTATGGACGCTAAACTATGAGCAATAACGACAGTTTTTGCTTAGGAATTTTTTAAATATGGTAGGATAAACAAATTTTTTTTCAAAAGTTTGATGTCAGCTTTGAAAATCACACAAACTAAACCGAAAAAAAGAAGCATAAAATCTAATTTTAGACAAAACTCTGTAAAGTAAATTCAAAACAAAAAATCGATTTCAATTTTAATAAAACAAGAAATTTCAAAATATTAACTTTAGGGAAAATTTTTTTTAAGATATCAAAAATTTTAGAAATTGGAACAGTAGTTTCTATAACATTATTCTTAGATGCCAAATAAATCAGGCAAAAATGGAATAAAAACTAATTTTTAAAATATTGTGTAAATTGAACAAAAATTACATCAAAATGTTAAAATTAAACAAATTTTTCCAACAAAATTTTTCTTAAACTTTTATGTCAACTAAATAAGGAAAAATAATAAAAGTAAAATGGAATGCATAGGATAAAGAATAAAATCAAAATTTTATTAAAAATTAAATTTAGTTAATTTCTCAAAAAAGCAGAAAAATTATTATAGGAAAATTTGAACATGGCTTGGTGGACAAAAATAGCCCAAGGCATTATGATAGCCATAGCTGGCTACGAGGTAGGAAAAGGGAAACTCTGAAAACGTCAGAGAACAGGATAGCAAAATATGAACCACCAGCCGAGGTAGATACAAAAATCACCCCAAAAATTCCAGATGTTTGGCTAGGCGCAATGATTTGCCCAGTCGGGCTATTGATCATTGCAATGGCCACAATACTAAGAAAATATATGAAAATCAAATATAGGCAAATGAATAACGTGCAACAGCGCGTAAAAAATTTTTCTACCCAAATTTCCAAACTCAAACCGAGGAAGAGCAATAAATACTTCAAGTAAATTTCAAAATGTAGAAATCGACAGCAAACGCAGCTTCGAGAGTCCTACCTAAAATCAATAGCAAATAAAGAACTTGCATAATTCCGTCGAATACTCCTGACAAAGATGGTCAGGAAGCAATAGGAAATTCTAGGACAGGGGAAGTAAGCAAGACCTAACGAAAAAAAAATACAAATATTTTACAACCAGCCCATAACAACAAGCATGAAGAAAATGTCACAACGAGAACCTATATACATTATATATATATATATATTAAAGTGCTATATAAATTTGCAATAAAAGACTAGTCGCCTCGTTTTCATCTTAGGATAGAAAAATGGTAGCGTAGAAAGTTTTCAAGCAACCAGATTGTTGAGGAAGTTATTGACTTAGGACAATATTCGACCAGGCATAAAAGAAATGCCGGCAATCCAGGACTTGAAATTTATAAGGAAAACACAGCTGTCCTGAGGGACAAATTGGTGAAAATAATTGAATATTTACTGCAGTAGGCGAATTTATAAAATAATAATTGGTACCCAAGTTCTCAAAGATCAAATAATTGACTAACCAAAGAGGTTGTGCATGTGACAATCCCGGTATAGAAATAAAAATAATTCTCCATAAAAGTCATGACACTTCTGTTTTCGTGGCCGCCGCAGAAATCGCATGACACATATGATCAAAGATGTTCTGCAAAATTAGGAAATTATCGAAAATATAAAAATAACATTTAAAAGATACGAAACATTTTTCTTTTTGCACCCACTGTACCTTCCACTTATCCATTAACACAACTAATACCAATACATAGACAAATTTCGATAGGAACAATAAAGATAAGGAGATAATAGTCCATAAGAATAGGCTTAAACCCACTTAAAACATCTTTGGACAACTTAAAACATAATCGTAAAATAAGCATTCCAATTTACTCGGTTAGTTAATAAAAATTTCTAAAGACAAGTGGATTTTAAGTGAGTGCACACATTTAAAATCCGGCTGTAAAATAAATAAAATAAATAGAATAAATAAAATGAGTAAAATAATTGTGAAATTTAAAAAAAAATTTGTTTATATGTAAAATAATCGTTAAATTTAAAATTTCAGAAAAAAGATTTGTACAAAACATTGAAAAAAAATATATATATATAAAATATAAAAATAATAATTTTATTTTTTTTTATCAAGGTCAGCAAATTAGAAACAAAGTACACAAACTCTTTCACTACAATATCAAGTTACAGCAAAATACCAAATCATTTAAAATGCGAACAAAGAGTCTTATACAATTGTTCACAAAACAATTATATAATCCTCTTTTTCTAAGGGGGATGGTGTAGCACTATGCGTCATGCCCACCTATGCAATACATTTGCGACATTACGCACCATGAACTTCTATGGCAATACATTTTAGTAATAGCATACTCATACTACAATATTATGTGACATAAATTACATTGACCTAACACAGCGGTTCGCTAACATCAATGGAATGCCGAATATGAAACCTTTGTCAGTTCACACCTAACAAATTCTGCCTAGTCACACACTCCTGTCAATACACTGCCGATCGTCAATATTAGTTTGTCACCAAAATATTTACATACAACCAATAATGTGAATTAACCAAATATTCACGCACAAACATTTTACATGAATATCAATCTGCTGACTTTGCATACAAATCTACATGTATGCATAGTACTAATACAAATCTACATATTTTTAGTTGTTAGTATTAAGAAAATTATGAATGTGTTGGTTAAGAAATTAGCTATAAAAGAGAAAGAATTCTTTAATAATGGAATTATTATCAGACTTCCAAAAGTCAAACATTCTTTTCATTTAAATCGAATACTTCACATGTGTACTTCAGTAGATAGTTTAAAGATTAAACAAATTGAGCTACATAAAATCATTTATTCAACATGCACAAAATGGTTCAATTTTAAAGGTACTAGCGCATGAAGCACTCATAAAACTTCAAACAAAAAATTGTTAGTTTTTTGACGATTACTATTAACATACGTCAATATTTCTGTTTGTATGTTAAAACCCATATAACCACACTAACAATTGATTCCACAAAGTGCTTACTTTCGACATACATAGAAGCAATGAGGAAAGTTTGAAGCTAAAATTTTAACTAAAAGTTTAAATATCATCACGAATACTAACCACTTACATACATATGTAAGTGTTTGCGACATACTCGTATATATAGATGTATAGATATTGTGACGAATATTAGCATCACTAAGCTGCGACTAAATAAATGCACAACAACAATAAAGCAGCCACCGTTATATACATGAACAAATCAATCATCATTTACACACATACATACAAGGCAACTAAGAGATAATCAAAACACATGTAATCATCAGCCGAAGTAGTTACTCACAAATACACACGCATATGGCTATAAACTACAAATATACTCGTAACCAAGCATGAGCTACAAGAGTTGTAGAAGGTGAAACGTCTAGACCTTTGGAGAAATATGCAGACGAGGTAACAGAGAGTATAAAAGCAGCACAAGCTGAGTAATCAGATTTAAACACACTATCAGTTGCGAAGTGAAGTATAATTGTACTACTCCCAAAGTAGGCTAATAGAGACCATTTTGCAATACAGAATATGGAGTGATTTATTCAACAGTTTAGCGATTCGAACGTTAGCAGGAGATTTCAAATAAGCGGAATTTCCCTAAATTCGTTACAATATGTATGTAATTTTCATAGTTAAATTTCTTTTTATTGTTAGTGAGGTCAGTGTGAGCTTGTAGGTAAATAAATAACGCACATACATATGTACATTGTATATATATACTGGCATCTATGTATGTATAAAACATATAGAGAATATTTGCATTTAATATGTTGATTCTTAAACACATATTTACATAATCAACCGCATATGAGTGTTATTAGCATTAGGGATGGTCCATTCGGCATACCATTTTCAGTTAGCAGACATTTTATGAGCAATTTTTTCTTTAGTTATTTTATTTATTTATTTATTAGTCTACCAATTTAACAATTAATCAGACTAAATATAATTACGGATATACTGTACAGCATATAAGGGAACAAAATTTGTGTATGTATATTATTAAATCAGTTGTCGGGGTGGATTGTGATGCCAGGCCACGGGAATTGATTATTAGTGCTGTCGGAATGGACATGATTTTGCATATATACACCCACTATTTAGGGCTGCGTTGTTTGGGAGGTTGGAAAGAACGTGGTTTCAAGCCACCCACCCGAGCAACGGGAATTGTTTAATAGTGCTGTCGGAATGAACGTGATTTCGAGCAGCTGATGTATATTTAACACACAATAAGTAGGGCTGCGATGCATGGGAGGTTGGAAACTCGTTTGGATTTTTGCGAGATCTATAGCTTGTACCTTGTTAGACTAAAATGGGTTGGCTACAAAACTGCACTCCCAAAAACTAAATTAAAAGTTAGAAATTTTCAGAAAATTTTCTCGAAACCGTACGGCGTGTTATAAATTTGTTATCGGAGTGTTAACAATTTCCTATCGAGAGGTTATGGGAGTGTTATTCTTTTCTTATCGACGAGTTATCGGTTTGTTATAAGTGGATTATCGACGAGGTATGGACTAGCTATCGATTTGTTATCAAAGTGTAATAAATTTGCCATTTGGTAACAAAGGTTATGGATGAGTTATCGATAAGTTACTGATTTACTAACGAAAAGTTATCGATTATTTATTGAAAAGCTAAAGATATGTTATATACTTAGGTATATGCTATCAGAAAGTAATCGATTTGCTATCCAAAATTTATCGATTTGCTATCGATTTGTTATGGGAAAGTACTCGATTTGTTATCAATTAGATATCGATTATTTTCGAAAATGTATCGATTTCTTATCAGAGGTTATGGATGTGTAATTGATATTTTTCGACGCGCTATCAGTTTCTTATCGAAAAATTATCGAACCATCATCGAAAAGCTATTGATTTATTTTCAAATATTATGGATGTTATTGAAAGGTCTTCGATTATGTAACGATATGTTATAAAAATGTTATCGATTTTTTATCGGAGTGTTACATGTTAATTATAGGCATGTTATCGAAAAGACGTAGGTTTTTAATCGGAGTGTCACCAATTGGTTATTGAATTTGGCGTGTTCTCGATTTGGTATCGATGACTTAACGCTTTATTATGAGACAGATACCGACATAACTTCAACCGAAATCGATGACAAATTTGTAACCCGTCAAAAACTAGCAACGGAAACAAGGTCTCGAGCTTGAGTGCAGGCCGCACGGCCATATCAGTAGAGCGCCATAAAATATACGGCGAATGGACCTCATGGTTCCTCGCCTGAGCTTTGAAAGAGATATTGGGGCCACAACAGAGTCGGAGGGTTGGCGCAAGGGTGCGGAAATGGCAGAACACACTTTACACGTTCAAATTAACGAAAGATATCGGGTCTGTTGTTTGCTTTGCCGATCCAGAAATAAGTACATCCTACAAGCTGCGAGACCACTTCAGTGTCATTCAGGCGGAAATTGTAGCCGTAAAGAAAAAAACAGAAATTTTGCAGGCAGCGTACTTAAGCTGCAGTCGTGTCTATATACATATATATTGATCAAGACAATAATATCAAACGGTATTTCATGAAGGAGTGTTCATCCATACTGGCTTACTGGTCATAAAACGGTAGAAGGCAACAAAAAGGCTATTGAGTTGGAAAAGGGAAGTGCAGCACTCGATGATTCGACGATAGACGTCGCAATCCGTTTGGGAGGAATCAAAAGGAGACTGGACACTGCCTTATGGCGTCACATGCTTATAAGTTGGGCCTCGTCAGTAACAGCCAATGTAGAAAGTGCTAGCATGTTCTGTGTTCGTGTCTTGCGGTCGCCAGGCCAAGGCTGCATATATAATAATAATCAAAATTCCGAGACTTATTATACTCAGCTGAGCAGAGCTCACAGAGTATATTAATTTTGTTCGCATAACGGTAATCCGTAACGGCATAAACTAATCGAGACAGATATAGACTTCTATATATCAAAATGATCTGGTCGAAAAAAGAAATTCATTTAGCCATGTCCGTCCGACCGTCCGTAAACACGATAACTTGAGTAAAATTTGAGGTATCTTAATGAAATTTGATGTGTAAGTTCCTGGGCACTCATCTGAGCTCGCTATCTAAAATGAAAGAAATCGGACTATAACCACGCCCACTTTTTCGATATCGAAAATTTCGAAAAACCGAAAAAGTGCGATAATTCATTACCAAAGACGTATAAAGCGATTAAACTTGGTAGGTGGGTTGACCTTATGACACAGAATATAAAATTAGTAAAATTTTTGACAATGGGCGTGGCACCGCCCAATTTTAAAAGAAGGTAATTTAAAACTTTGGCAACCTATAATTTGGCAGTCGTTCAAGATATCATGATGAAATTTGGCAGGAACCTTACTCCTATTACTATATGAGTGCTAAATAAAAATTTGCAAAATCGGATGACGAAAAAAATTTTTTAAGTAAAATTTTAACAAAAAAATATCTTTACAGTATATAAGTAAATTATGTCAACATTCGACTCCCGTAATGATATGGTGCAACAAAATACAAATATAAAAGAAATTTTTAAAATGGGCATGGCTCCGCCCTTTTTGATTTAATTTGTCTAGAATACTTTTAATGCCATAAGTCGAACAAAAATTTACCAATCCTTGTGAAGGGGCTTAGGTTCTATGACGATAACTGTTTTCTGTGAAAATGGGCAAAATCGGTTGAAGCCACGCCCAGTTTTTATACACAGTCGACCTTCTGCCGTTCCGCACGGCCGTTAACACGATAACTTGAGCAAAAACCGATATATCTTTGCTAAACCTAGTTCACGTACTTATTTGAACTCACAGTATCTTGGTATAAAAAATGGCCGAAATCCGACTTTGACCACGCCCACTTTTTCGATATCGAAAATTACGAAAAATGGAAAAAATGCCATAATTTTATACCAAATATTAAAAAAGGGATGAAACATGGTAAATGGATTGGTTTATTGACGTAAAATATAACTTTAGAAAAAACTTTGTAAAATGGGTGTGACACCTTGGAATCATGGCAGAATACTGTTCGTGGTATATTACATATAAAAATAAATTAGCGGTACTGGACAGATGATGTTCTGGGCCACATTTTGGTCGATATATCGAAAACGCCTTCACATATACAACTAAGGGTCACTCCTTTTTATAACCCTCATTAATACCTTTAATTTGATACCCATATCGTACAAACAAATTTTAGAGTCACCCCTGGTCCACCTTTATGGCGATATCTCGAAAAGGCGTCCACCTATAGAACTAAGGCCCACTCCCTTTTAAAATACTCATTAACACCTTTCATTTGATACCCATATCCAGGGTTACCCTAGGAAATGGGGTCATTTCGAATATTCATATGAGGTATAAACATATACACCGCTATATAGATATATATAACTTATATATGAATGTATTACATATGAATGTAAGTGCATATGCTCATAAGTACGAACAAGCTTTAACAAAATACAATAAATGGTCCATTGTTGATCGCTTTAGTACGCTTGTGTGTTTGCTTTTGTTTGCAGACTTTTTGTATGCACGCATACGCTTTAGGGAACACTTGGGGCTACTTGTTGGCCTCAAAGCCATTATAGGGCCAGGCTCTCTTCATGGCACATTTTACTCTATACACAGACGCACATACATTCATACATACATACATACGTGTGTACAGAGTTTCATGCAGCCACTTCTATAAAAGCTACAATGACAACGTTAAGAAAATAGTACGTACAAACAGATTTGAATACTTAGTACTTTGGAGCTCATATAGTGCTTGAGCTTCTTTGGTCTGAGTTCGCAAAAATTTTACCGCGAGCCACTTTTCGACTCAATAGCACGTGCAATTGCTACTTGCATTATGAATGTGTATGTATGCATGTATGTATGTAAGTATGTAATTACAAAAAGCTAATAGAAAAAAACGTTGAGTGCCCCAACATCATTAAGGATGGCGCCAAGTGGCAAATAAATAAATTTATGCGCTTTAATAAAAATTGGATAATTTCGGTAGTTAGTTGGAGTCAAGGTCGAATTATGCATTTATGTATATTTCACCAACAAACTGGTTAATGCTGCTTGGGCTGTGCATGCACTAATCTGAATAAGAGGGTACACAAAATGGAACGGTGTTCATTCGCCCTTGGAGGTGGAGAGTAGGTAAAGAGGAGAAAGGCGTTCCCCAAATCGCGCCAATTAACGCGAAACTATCATGCTTAATATCGTATATAAGTTTCTATTTAGAGTATTGTGTGAAAAGCTTAAGCCGAAAGTCGTCAGAATGATTGGATCTTATTAGTGGTGCTTCAACTGCTATCGGCCTAATAGTGGGGAGCTGCAGCGAACGAGAACAAGATGAAGTACTTGCTGTCATCAAAGGCTTTGGCAGTCACGTTGTTGTTGTTGTAGCGATAAAGACACTCCCCGAAGGCTTTATGGAGTGTTATGGATGTTGATGGTCCTTTTCCGAATTCAGATCCGATACGTTCCGGTAACAAGCACCATTAAGATAGTAGCCCGATCATCTCAGGAACGATTTAATATGATCATATTGGAATCATCAACGGTACCGAAGGTAATCGTTCTTCGGAGTCTTCGGGAGAAAGTATCCGGCAGTTTTATGGTGCTTCCGGTAATGCCAACCGTCAAGCCGTGACCTCGCGAACACAGATCGTACCCAACCGTTTGTTCCTGCTGCCCCCTGCTGTTATTGTCGAGGATTGGTTTATAAGCATATGATGTCAGAAGGCAGTATCTAGTTAATATGCCCATCGTGAGCCTTAAGTCCTGTCTCGTTAGTGATACGATCCAAATTGTGAGTCTAACGTGCTAGGATTTAGACATGAACTTAAAAACTTTGAGCAACGCGCACTTCTTTCGACGCTTTTCCCGCTTGATGGGTCATATGCAACTCCTGTCTCCTTCTGATTTCTACAAAGTGTATTGGGACGTCTACCGTTGGTTTATCGAATACAGCACCCTCCTCCGACAAATCATAATTTGCGTAACCCTCTATTTCCTTATTACCGGGAACCCAGTATACATGTATGGTCCATCCTGAGCAAAGTCTACATCTGCAACACAGCAGGGAGTATTCCATTTGAACTTAGCAACAGTTTTATCTCGGATTCAATTTTGGTTTTTGTCACCAACTGATCGCTCCGTATTTGGAGTGCAGGACGTTGCTACACAACTCTACCACATCATCTCCCGATGGGAAGTGTATTGGATTCAAGGGGTTGATAAGCGCAGTGCAAAGCTCTATAGCTTCAAAGCTTCTGCATCCCAATTGACAATTACAAATATGAATGAATCATACACATGTTTAGCAGGCGAGGCTCTGGCGACCCCAAGTTCCTCATGGAAGTAGGGTTGGGGACGGTATGGCCTAGAATGTTTAATGTGGTCATATTATTCGTTCCCGAGTTGCTCGGGCTAGTACCTTTATGGTGCTTTGTTACCGGAACGTACCGGATTTGTATCCGGCAAAGGACCATCAACAACGATAACACTACCCAAAATCTTCGGAAAGTGTCTTTATCGTTAATACAACAACAACAACATGGTAAGCGTGTGTTAAGTAGAGCCGCAAGGAATCTTCATTTCTGCTCAACCTTCACCGTCGTTTTTTTTTACCAGCCCCTGAACTGTATCTCCCTAAGATAGGATTTACCTCAGTCGCGCCGTTTCGCTGGAGCATTATGTGTTCGCATAGGCCAGTTGATTTCATGTTTAACGATACTCAACAGATCTCTATATTCGATCCAGTACTCCTGGCTTCCCACAGCTTTTGCCAGTTTAAAAACCTCGTTTACCTTTAGATGACGAGTTCAAGGCATAGGGGAGAGGCACAAGAAAACAACGATGTTGAACAAACAAACTAAAGGCCAAAGCCGTGAACCTTCATTATCCCTGTAAAAGGCAAGAACAACATCGCTACCAAAACTGGGATCCCAGCTAACCAAATAGAATCAAACGGGCGTAGAACAGGTTAAATAGAGAAATAGATACTTGCAGAGGACTACACTGCGATCATTGGTCTATTGTGATTTGCCTGCTAGAAATTTACATGCCATTATGTACTCCCCGACCCTTACATAGGAACTTGGTTTCAAAGATGACCCCCAAGTGCTTAGCATCGTTCCATATTCCTTTGCTATGTTCTCTATGGTAATTGTGTTTAGGACTGCTAAGACTCTTCTTCTGGCCTGGTGGGTTGAAGTCAAGCCCCACATTGGCGCACCATCTCATTATTTTGTTTAAGACTCTCCTTATGGTACCACATAGCATGCTCTCGAATTTATCCCTTTGCAATGATTGCCGTGTAACCTTGGCATCTGATACCATGCGCAATTGAGTGTGAAATAGCCTTCCTACTCGATCCAGCGTTAAGCCAGGGTTCCTTTTGGGTCATTTGGAGACCACTTCGAGGCGATTTAGGGATCACTTCGGGCTTCGGGGATGGGGGTAGGTTTGGGATGATATTGGGGACTATCTCGTGGTCCTCCCCGAATCCTTTCTGGATTTATTTGGGAACTCTCACGGGTCCCTCCACTTCGAGCTCATCCGCGGATAATTTCGGGATGATTTTCGGGATTCTCTTCGAAGGATTTTGAGGTCTCATTCCGTGTCCTCTTCGGACTTCTTCCATATTTAACATCTGCCAGGCATCCCTTGACGGTTCACATATTTTTTAATTTTGAAATTACACAGGGCAACCTAAATTTGAGCAGGCATTGACTGCCGGGTCTGCCAGCAAAATATTAATTTACTAATTTATTCACTTTTTCCGAATATATTTGTAGATGCAATCAAGTTGGTTTATACTCATATGGCGTCGTAAGCTTAGTGCAGTCCTAATCGTCTCCAGTTTAGTGCTCTTTGCTCTTTGGACTTGGGTCTTCTTTATATCCAGCAATAGCGATATACCAAAAGATGCACAGTTTAATGTAAGAACTGTCATACCTCAAATGCGTTTAAAAAAATTGTCATTAGTTAAGTAATAAAGAATCATCCTTTGCAGGATCTCATACAAACAGATAATCCACAAAAGCATGTCTATATATTACAAAAATTAATATCACAAGCAAATCGTGTATTACGTTATCAACAACAACAGCAATCTCATACAGCCTCGAGTATTGAACATAATTTATTGCGTACACGTGGTCCTACCGGGGGCATACCCGTACCGGCTGCAGCACATAGTGGCAAGAATTCTGGTATTGTGCGCTTCGTTAAGCCGACAAAGAGTCCACCAACTATCAGCCTAGTCGAAGCATCAGAACAAACACTCGCACTAGTTGCACGTCGCAAGAAAATACCTACGGCTGGTGTCAACTATCTCTTCGAAGAGGAACGTCTGAAAATACTTGAAAATCAACAGCGCGCACGTAACGCCGGCATGGATGAATTCCAGAACAATATGGATTATGATCGCGCTCTAACATCAGTCGAACGTCAGGCTCAATATGAGCATGAATTGCAACGTTTGGGTGTACCAGCTATTGCGGGTATTGGACCAGATGGTCCGCGTGCACCTAACGAGCGACTGGTGCATTTGGATCTCAAGGGTGCACCACCAAAGGTTTGCAAAGAGAATAAATTTTGATTTAAAATGTTTAATTTAAATGTATTTTTTTGTAATAGCTAACATTTCTGAAACGTCTGCTGCCTATGCTAAAAACTTTGGGTGCCACTGGCCTGCTGATGGAGTATGAAGATATGTTCCCATATACAGGTGCATTGCAAGTGTTGTCTGCTAGGAATGCATATAAAGCGGAAGAGTTGAAGGTAATGCGTAATTTTAACTTGAATGCATGCAAAACATAAAAATGTTATACCCAGTAGTGCTAAGACGTAATATCTATACATCTTTTAGAATAAAGTCGTTAAATGTCGATTTAGCGTTATAACTCCGCACAGAAAGCTTCGATTTTGCATTTTAAAGCTTGGCCATGTGATATGGCTATTTTCGATATAATGTAGAGGAATCTATAATAGGAGCCAAGGCAAATTTAGTAGCAGGTGTTGTTATCCCAACAGCTGATTGCTTCTTCTTGATTATTTTCCATATAACGCCTTGTAATACAATATGTCAGTTAATCGGAATCAATGAACATTTTCTTTTGAGTTGACAGGCTTCTTCACTGCGAATTGGTAGAATTCGCTTTGCCACCACCTGGTATGGATTCGCCTTGAATAGGATCTTAGCGAATTGCTGAAATGTGGTCAAACCTCATAAAATTGTACTCTACACGTCTATAAATCAACAACGAATCACTCGATTAAAATATTTCTTTTCAAGGCGAATTCAGTATCAGGTGTTTTATACCAACAGCTGCTTGTTTCTTCTCGATTTTTTCCATACAACGCCTTGTACAGCAATATGTCAGTTAACCGAAATCAATGAAAATTTTCTTTTGACTTCACATTCTTCTGCCGACGAATTGGCTGAATTCGCTTTGCCATCACCTTGTAAAGATTCACCTTGATTTCTTTCTAGCAATTAAACAACATAATATTAACTTTAGGAAAAATTCCGCTTTTTTGAAACCTTCTACTAACGTTCGAATCGCTGAACTGTCGAATAAATAACTCCAATATTCCGTATTGCAAACTGGTATTTATTTAGACTAATTTGAGAGTAGTACTTCACAATTATACTTCACAACTAATAGAGTGTTTAAATCAAATTGAATACTGACTACTCAGCTTGCGCTGATTTTATACTCTCCGTTGCTTCATTCGCATATTTCTACTAAAGTCTAGACGTTTCGCCTACTTAACTGCTTGGTAATTGACCTACGTATGTGCGTGTGAATGTGTGAGTAACAACTTCGGCTGATGACCACATGTATGTGTGTGAAATATCTCTTCGTTGCCCTTGTATGTATGTGTATAAATGATGACTGATGTATTCATGCATACAAGTATGGCTTGCTTTATGTTTCTGTTGTACGCGTGATTATTTACTAACAGCCTAGTGATGTCAACATTCGCCACAATATATATATCTCAAATTGTTTAAACAAAAAATTTTGTAAAAAAAACTAATTACTTAAAAAAAACGCAGTATGCGTGTTTGTTTGCCGTGAACTAAACGTTCAAACACGCAATCTGCGAGCGCAATCCACCATATCGCGTGTCGAATTAGATCAAATGGTGAAAAAGGCCACCATTCGCTAGCTTACCTACTTATGAATGCATTTTCGTTTCACATCGTTTTGATTTCAGTGTGACATATACATTAGATTGGGTCGAAAAAAAAGTTGCTAATGTCCGCCCCTAAATTTAAAGATTATGCTGAGAGGGTTTCGGAATTTTTTTTAAATTTTTTTTGATCCTTCGAAATACAGCCGAAAGGGCTTTTTCGTTGTAACTTGGTTATTTGACGTCCGTCATTATTTTGGCCTTGAGAAGCTTCACATTTCCGTTTAATGTCCTTTTAAGCTATGAAGTCGTTTTCACATGATTAGGTCAGCTAACAAAGTTGTACCCCCCTAATGTATCCTTTTTTCCTTACCAAACGAAAGTACTTAAAAATTCAAGAAAATGTTGATTGGAAACCATATTACTAAAATAATAAACAAAGAAGTTAAAGCACTTTCAATATTTATTGCAACTGTTATTTTACTTGATTCTTATTATACTTAGATCTAAAACTCATTGAAAAGTTAATAAAGATATGCTAAATATCATAAATAGGGGAAGCCAAATTAAATAAGTGAGTCAAACCTATTGTTTCGTATTTATAATAATAACACTATGCTACAAATTCAACTTTTTTTCTGGGTATTGGACAAAACCCACTTTTTTGTAAACAAAGTACTCTCTCCGTTTTTCGAACTTAGCCTCCAAAAATAGATATCGGCTTACGAAGTTCGACGTTCGAAATTCTACATTTCGAAATTTAATGTTAACGCGTTCAGCAAATTGAAAAAGTAAAAATGTGATCGTGATCCGCTCTTTTCCCTTATTTGAAGGGCTGTATTCTTTTTTGAGAAATTTAGTATAACAGCTGTTATACGAGGTGAAAAGTCAGAAGTCAGAGTCTGACTGTATTCAGAAGTCAGAGTCTGACTTTTCACCTCGTATAACAGCGTTATACCAAATTTCTCAAAAAAAGAATTCAGCCCTTCAAATAAGGGAAGAGAGCGGACCACGATCACATTTTTACTTTTTCAATTTGCTGAACGCGTTAACAAAAAAAAATAAAATTTCGAAATGTAGAATTTCGAACATCGTAAGCCGATATCTATTTTTTTGGAGGCTAAGTTCGAAAAACGGAGATAGTACTTTGTTTACTTAAGCCACAATCTCTACGAAAAAGTGGGTTTTGTCCAATACCCAGAAAAAAGTTGAATTTGTCGGATAGTGTTATCTATATATTAATACGCTAACAAAATTTCCATACAAACAATTGACAGGCGGTTTCGCATAGTTAGCATACGTAAAATTATATAAAAGTCATATGAATCGATTTGTATAGATCAGCCGCAGTACATAGGCCTATTTTTGTTAACAAATATTACTCTATTTGTTTATAATTAATAGAAAAATTTTTTGTAAATCCATCAATCTCTCCAAATATGGATATTTACTTTCTTGCACAAAAGCGCGCCATCTTTGGACAAATTATGTAAGTGCTCTAAGACACAAACCTGAAAGATTAAAACATGGTTTCCTATTGTTGCCACTTACCTATAATAGCCTCTACCAAAATCCTAAAAAATTGTTCCAAAATAATTTGTAGCGTACCAAAAAATCTAAAATAGAATTAATTTTTGACCGGCCCATTTTTTGTGGCAAATTTCACTTACACGTAAATACATAAGTCTTTATTTAACAGATTCTTTGTTTTTTATTTTAGTTGTTCTCAAAAAAACATAAAATCGCAAATAATGAGTTAACTTTTGCTGAAACTAACTAATTTATTTATAACAATTAATGGAAATTTGCCCGAAAATCTTTTTGCATTTGCAGATTTAATCCTCATTTTAGATAAAGTACGTCTTATACTGAACAAAAAAAAAGTTAGAAAAAGATAACATTACGTTGTTTAAATTTTTCCCAATATAAATTATTACATATTGCCTTTTATGCTAAATTTATTTTATTTCTTATTTTATTATACATTCTCTTATTTCAAATTGGTTTATTATTATTTAAATACAACTTGACTGAATCGGAAAGTTTCACGTTGTATATTAACGAAACAAAAAAAAACGTCCCAAAAACGTTTTTGATTTTAGGTCAAAGCGGCAACCGGCATCATAGCGGCCGTATTGCATAGGCAGTATATTACCCACTATATTTATTATTAGGCTAACTTTGTTGGATTATATATCCATTAATCGGATGCTTAGATCCCATAACCCTAATTTGTTTATGTCGCTTTAAGTTATGAAATTAATTTTATTTTAGTAAATATGTTTGCGTGAATAATTTCAATGTTTTTGTTTGTTTTTCTTTTCTTTCTAATTTATTCTGCTTTGTTATATCTTAGTATTATATTGTTCACAGATGGTAGATATGGTCATATATATTCATGAAATGGAGTGTTTACAAATTTAATACAAATTAAGTACGTACATAGATCTCAATGGGAATCCCAACATTAAATATCCGAACATTAGAATCTTCATATTTCCACAATCATCAATCACATTAAACCCCGGTAAAAAGTCTAAGTGCACTTATTGCGTTTTTATACTTAATTTTTTCGCAATTTAAGTACTTCATTTTTTTTCTTTAATTAAACATTTTTTAGTAAACTCTGTCTTCTTTCTCATTACATAATTTTTTTTTATATTTTTATTTTATTTTATATGAAGGTATCCTCTAATATACTCGAAATTTTTGTTTTGTGTCACACTTACATATTAGATATGTATTTATACAAAATTAAACGGGTGGCGTGAAATAGGCTAAATTCCTTTAGCAAATTTCTTCGTTTTTAACTAAAATTTCGTGTTTTTTGAATTATGACACTATTGACGTAAATGGGCGATAAATGTGTAGGGACTACCCAAATCGAACCCTGCCGCAATATGTGGCAACATCATAGAACAGTTGAGTTTTAGCAACTACAGCCAACGCACAGTGTTTCGTGTAGAACAAGCTAGCTGGACAAAAACAAAGTTCTTATTCCAAGAAAAGTGTAATGAGAAATGAAAGAAAACAAACAAGATAACGGGATTTTTGCTTTTTTTGATATTTTTTCTCATATATATTGAGTAATTGAAGTAAGAAGGCAGGAGTGGCCGTAAAATGCATTGATTAATTTGCAAAATTCTTGTTGAATATTAAGCTTCATATTTCTTTTAAGTGAACACTTTTATATAATTTATTTGTGGATTCTAAGCCCGAAGGTAAGTAAAATTTTTTAATAGTAATTCTTTTGCAATTAGAGTATTTTCAATATATTTAACATTCCATTATCAAGAAGAAAAGGTATTTTTTCTCTATATTTTTAACTTTAGGGACACAAAAGTTACATACATCCGCCGACATCCGGGCTAAATTTTACATATGTTATAGTCGCAAGTATTCTCTAATAGTCCAAAGAAAAAACCATTGCGAATTCTTTGCACATCTATTTTGAATGTAGATTTAGTTATCTCTACATATAAAATAGGATGTATGTACGTACCAGCTCCGACGAGATATTTGAACCTTTAAAGCTGATCTACAAACGGCAAAACCAATCCCCAGGTACAGGGAACAAACACGTAGCCATAAAACACCCAAAAATAAACGCGCAAAGTCAACAAGAGCACACCAAAAGCAAAAACGCGAAGATCACTGACTTCAACCTGCCACAATCTACCGCACCAGTCACCAAGGCATAAAAACAGGTACATACAAAGCAATCCTAATGCAGGTATAACCACACAGGAACGCTACACAAAACAACCCCATTTGGTAGCATCTACGCCAATACCTGAATGTAATATAAATACTGCGCAACTGATAACAAATCAGAACGATCAACGACACTTAAGATGGCAGCACAACAATCATCAACTATTCACCCTGTCGGAAAATCAAAAACACAAAGCAGTTTAGTTATAACCGTACCAAGAACGGAGTTTTTTGACATTTGGGTTCAACATTCGAAGGAAACCAGATATAAAGAATTATTGAGTTTTGTTGTACTTAAGTACGATTTAAGCGAAGCAGCCGAGTATTCGATAAAAAGTTTGAGCTTACAAATATCGGCATATTCGTCGAAGCTGGATCAAAAGTGGAACACTTCTGGAAGACATAAGGAGCGATTTTTGAATAAAAACTCGGAGTGGCTTTCGGGTCCAGACTTCACATTTACAATAACGGTGGATTCAAAGTTGCCATCAGACCAACCAACCACTTCTTGAGGTAACCCCGGCCCCGGAAGACGAATGAAGGACTTTGTTAGCTGCAGTGAAAAAACCAAACGGTGTCGAGTGGATGACCTCTTGCAATCTAGAAGTCCTGGTGAGTTACTTTATGCGGCAGAAGTATCAACGCGTATGTCCGGCAACAGAAATGTTGCTAACATTATAAAAAAAATCACAGGAAACCACTCAAATATCCGGCAAAAAGATGACATGTGAGCCAGATGCAAGATGCTTGAGCAATGTAGAAGCTTTAGCATACTACGTAGATAGCAAGTCGACGACTCATGGGTACAAAACGACTCGGAAGTGGAGCATCAAGGCAGGCCATAAGGTTTATCCATCATTTTATAGTCTAAGAAAAGCTAAGGAAGAATGCTATCCAAATGAAATTGATGTGGGTGAAACACGTGCGGAAATTAAAGTCCAGTCCGTATTAGATAAAACTGTTGAGCGTTTAGTTTTAGCAAATCAAGAAGTTTTTGTTAGTTTATTACCTACAAACTTGACGTATACTTTAATCAGCAAGTTGGGTTGCGATGGAACTCTGGCCATATCACATATAAGCAAACGTTTACATGCAGTTCTGACACTGATGAATTTTTTTTATATTTTCCTTCGTTCCTTTTCAATTACAGGATGAAAAAAGTAACATTGTTTGGCAGAAAAGATTTTATTGTTTTTGAAACGAACAAAGTTTTAGAGGAGATAAATGCGTTGTTGCCAACAAAGTACATGCTCGAAAATACGAAGTTTCCGTAAATCACAATATGCTTCTAACAATGATTGACGGAAAAGTTTGCAATGCTTTGACTGAAACTTCTTCCGCACAAAAGTATTATATTTGTGGTGCCACTCCAAAAGATATGAATAATGAGTTACGGGACTTTACGCCTAACCGAGATAATCTTGATTTTGGTTTGTCTACTCTCCATGCATGGATAAGATGTTTTGAATGCTTGCTTCATATAAGTTATCGCCTCGAAATAAAAAAGTGGCAGCTTAGGAATGAGGCAGATAAAGAGAGTATAAAGCTACATTCCAACGAAATCCAGAATAAATTTAAAAGTGTACTTGGATTGATAGTAGATAAACCAAAACCAGGTTTCGGCAATACCAATAACGGCAACACTGCTCGTAGGTTTTTCGAATTGGGATTGGATGTAACGATCATCAAAAGATTCGACACTCTCCTTCGCGCATTAGCATCTGGGTACAATATAAATATCCAAAGATTTGAAAAATTTGCGGTCGAGACTAAAAAAACTATACATAGATCTCTATCCATGGTTTAATATGCCTGTTACAGTTCATAAAATCTTAGTGTATAGTACTGATATTATAAAATCAGCAATTTTACCTCTTGGTCAACTTTCTGAGGAAGCACAGGAAGCCCGTAACAAAGATTTGAGACGATTCAGGGATGATAACACACAAAAGCAGTCGCGTGAAGCCACGAATAGAGATCTTATGAATATGTTGCTTATAACATCGGATCCTTTAGTTAACAGTTTTAGGGAGATACCTAAAAAAAATTTAAAAGTCTGATTTCAGAAGTCTTAAATTTACTGTCCCCCGATAATGTTGAGGAGTCAATAAATACCCCAGTTGTTTCAAGCTTTCACAGTAGTGTTGCTGATGCTCATGACTATTCCACAAGTGACTCATCGAATGAAAGTGATGATAGCGAATAATAACATAATTATAAAAGATAACCTAACCTATAACTTTTTGTTGGATCAGGTTTTATTTAATTTAAATCTATTGTCTTTTCTACTTTGTATTATACTTTACTTTTAAGTTTTTGTAATAAGTTATTTTCACATAATTAATTTAATTATTTACATTGTTGTTATTATTATTGTAATTCACTTTTACATTCCTGACTGGTACTATAAAATAATTTTGTAAAAATTGTAGTGCCAGGATAAATACTCAAATAAATACAAAATATGTATGTACATATGTACAGTCACTCACATAAATAAGTAGACACCCCTTTTTGGACAATTCTTACAATCTTCGCTTTCGCAAATTTATTTTAACTAATTTCCCATAAGAAAATTTGTCACGATCTATAACAAAAACTAAATTATATTTAAAAAATGTTTGAAAAATTCGAAGAATTTTCATAAAAAATTTTAAATTTTTTTTTCGGAATTTTTTAGAGTATTGAGATTTGTAGTCCATTCATTTTAAGTACAATAAAGTAATATTCTTAAGTCCTTTAAATTTTTTTGGATCTATGTCACTTATTCACATTAGTTACTGTATATGAAATAAGCAAATGTATGCATATGAAGTAAAATTTTGGAAAAAAAATAAAAAAAAGAACATATGCCTGAAAAAAATGACGTAGTTGTAATAATGACTGCATATGAAACGGAAAATCTCATAAAATAATTTTGTCAAGCTAGCTTGTTCTACACGAAACACTGTGCAACGTCTAGTAATACTTTGAATTTCAACGCATATATAATTTTGGGATTTTCCTTTTGAAGATAAGACATTGTTCTTTTTAGTTTAAGTTTGAGTTTTATTGAATTAAATATTATAGAATAAACATTAAAATTCTATATACATATGTATATGGGTGATATAGGCCTACTGGGGAACCGAGCTCCCAAAACTAACTTCGGTAGCGGGCCAACGGGGACCTTCCGGGTGGTGTGGAAAAACCTATTTTTTCAATTCAATTTCAAGTAATTTCACCATAATTCTATGTCGATTTCATTTGATTTTACATAATTTTTATATTTTTGTTTAAGGAGCTCCATGCCAAAACGTTATAATTACATGTGGAAAGTTTGTAGAAAATTTAAGAAAATGCAATCAAAAAGTACAAAGTCTTAGATCAAATTCAAAATTTTAAAGAAAAAGTTAAGTAAGTTAGACCAGTTTGCTATATTCCAACACTTGATGCATAGACTGAGTTGAAAAAAATACACGTTGGTCGAATTTCGACCACAGGCGATACTATTATTATAAATACCAAACAACAGGTTTGACTCACTTATTTACTTTGGCTTCCCCTATTTATGATATTTGGCATATCTTTATAAACTTTTCAATGCAAACCCTAATAATAATTGTTATCATGAGTTTTAGGTCTAAGTATAATAAGAATCAAGTAAAATAACAGTTGCAATAAATATGAAAGTGCTATAACTTCATTGTTTATTATTTTAGTAATATGGTTTCCAAGCAACATTTTCTTGAATTTTTAAGTACTTTCGTTTGGTAAGGAAAAAAGGATACATTAGAACGGTACAACTTTGTTAGCTGACCTAATCCTAGTGAAAACGACTTCATAGCTTAAAAGGACATTAAACGGAAATGTGAAGCTTCTCAAGGCCAAATAATGACATATCAATTTTAAAAATCGGACGTCAAATAACCAAGTTGTAACGAAAAATTTTTTCGGCTGTATTTCGAAGGATCAAAAAAAAATAGAAAAAAATTTTTTCCGAAACCCTCTCAACATAAGCTTTAAATTTAGGGGCGGACATTGTCAACTTTTTTTTGTATGGGGACCAACCCAGTCTAATATACATTTATGCAACAATACCGATTAAATCAGCATACATTCTTTGAAAACTTTTAAAGATTGTTAAATACAGAACTAAATATGTCCTCCAAGTACATTCAACCGATTTGGTTTAAATTTTCACCCATAGAGTGTGCCTGCTAAGTTTTTTTTTCTGGGTTTCGGGAATTGAACCAAAGACCGATTAAAAAATCTAAAATTATATTTATGATGCGAATGTAAACATTGATAGCTTCTTGCTCAGATTATGATGTTCGTCAAAATGAAAAATGAAGATATCGCAACGCCGAAACCGGCTTGCCTCCAAACCAAATTTGACAAAGGGATGGATGATGAAAATCGTTCCAATATACATCATTTATACACCCTGTCGGAAAATCAACAAAACAAAAAGAAGTACTTAGGACACTACTTCTCTAGGTAGTGGACTAGGGACCGAATTTGCGAAAACATCTAATTTATGTTGCCATTTTTTGTAATTCGCGGACATAAATATTTCGCATACTTTTTTCAGGAGATGAATTGCTAGAAATTTATATAGAGGATACAAGAGAAAGGAAAAACGGGGGAGGAAGGAAAAACTGAGAAAAAGATAGGGTTAGACGAAGATGCAGATATAGAGGAAAAAGGGAGAAAGAGAGAGAGCTTAAGAGAGTGATGGAAACAGAAAGAGAGAGGAAGGGAAATAAAAAGACGGAGAGGGAGAACGAGATGCAGAGAGAGAGAGATAAACGGAGATGGAAAAGCGAATAAAAGGAAGAGGACAAAAAAAAGGAGAGTAACAGGGAAAAGCGTCTTTAAAGTCATGCAGATTAACTAAAGTAAGGGCAGTAAAACGACTGCCGGGGACTCCTAGTAGTAATGTTTTAGATCAACAATGGTAATAAGTCAACCAGTCGAGGCATGGCCAGATTTAAGGGCCAATTAATGGTGACTTGTAACTATAAAACCATAACCAGATAAAACAGCTGATCGAACCTACCTTATGGAAATCATGTAATCGTATGGTGCCATACCATAACGCTAACGCCATAACCATACCATAGCCAACCAATTGGTTTTGGTTTCTCGCCATATCCATAACCTAAAAATATTTGAGTTGGTGAATTTAATAACCTTTTGTAGATTTTCTTCATTGTTTTGGATACGTTATGACTTAGAGACTTATTTTTTGTGGAATAGGTTTGTAATTTTTTGCGTTTTCTTCATTTTTATGAAATTTTCACGATTTTTAGGTTAAGGCACCGATCACATTGGAGATGGTTATTGATATGGGTATGGTTACGACTATGGCGTTACGGTTAAGGAAGTTTAATTAGCCCTTAAATGTATCGAAAACGTAGACCACATATTATAGGAATATTATTTACTTGAAATTTAATCTCACCTGAATAAAAGTGATTTTGGCCGTTGTGGAATTAGTCACGCCAGCTATCGCTATAACAGCGATAACTTGCGCCAATTGAGAGCATAAAGGAGTTTAGCTTTCCTCCACGTCTGCCCTCCCAACTCGGCGCAGGTTTCTCCCTTCCTCTGCTTCTTTACCATTAAACCTACCTCAATATATACCATTGTCATTAAAGAGAGAACCTTAGATCTTTCGGGGAACATATTTCTCGATACTCCAAGAGTCGCCGCATTATCTTTCGACAGCGCCCATTATTTGGAGCCAATACATCAGGGTAGGAATGATGAGAGTTGTGTCTTACTCTTTACTTATCCACTTTTTAATTGCTCAACAAGTCAAAAGTAGAGCTTTTTAATAAACATTTTCTCTGTTTGATACGCTTGAATAAGCTGGCATTGCTGGTTTCGAGGTAGACGAAGGCATGGCGCCCAAGGCACCAATAAGCCGCTTCTTTCTTTCCAGATACCAAGTACTTTGTCTCCCTGCAAGGGTCACATTTTTCTTCTCACTATCCAATCCAAAGAAAAAGAGTTCTTAAAAGTCATACAGATAAACCGAAGTTAGGTCAGATCTAAGTCTGCCAAGTCTGCTGGTGCTTATTTTTATAACATCATAATATCCTAGGCACCTTAAATGGGCAGCTACTAAAATTCACTACTGGGTATATTACATAAGTATATTTGGCGTTCAACTTCGAATTTTTTACTTATATCTACATACATACATGTTGATTTATTCCCCCTACACAGGATTTTCTTGAAACTGCTAAAATGCACGGTCTCACCATTATGCCGCTCGTCCAAACTTTCGGTCACATCGAATTCGCATTAAAATTAACCGGATTTGAGCATATGCGTGAAATACTCGAAAGTCCACAATCAATATGTCCCAGTCAACCAGATTCCATTTCATTCATACAAAATATGTTAAGTCAAGTTATTGAATTTCATCTTAACCTAAATGATGCTGCCACCAATAATGGCAATTCATCAGAAGGAGGAGCTGCAACGCATACGCCAGCAGATCATACGCTTACATTTTCCCATATTCATATCGGTTGTGATGAGGTGGCACGCATGGGCGAATGTAATTTGTGTCGACAGCGTGCACGTAATGAAGTTTTTCTAAGTCATGTTACGTCAATTTCAAATTTCGTACGCTCACATTGGCCACAGTTGCGTGTAGTGATTTGGGATGATATGCTTCGTGGCATGATGCTAAGTGAAATGCTACATTCGCATATTGGTAGCTATGTCGACCGATGGTTTGGGTATATGCCAATGATATATACAGATTCATTCAACCACAATTATGGGATATGTACTCGAAGGTTTTTCCAGCAGTTTGGGCTGCGTCTGCATTTAAAGGTGCTTTTGGCGAGAGTCTTATGATACCACCACTACAGCAACACTTGGAGAACAATATCAGATGGCTAGCTGTTATTGCAAAGGAAGGTGGACGGTAGGTATTGTAGTACTAGTAACTATAGTAACTATGTTAATTATTATTCGGATCCTGTGATTGAGCCGAGTTTGTTATGTATTAGCCGTTTTTAAACGGTTTTATTTAGGTTGACTTGACAAGCTGGACAGCACTTTTTTGTAATAGAAATTTAAGTAACTTCCCGATAAGCTACAAGCTTTAAACTTGGAATATAGTTCAGAACCCGATGACAATGCAATTATAAGATAAAAAATCGCCGCTAGGTGGCGCAAGGATCGAGATATTCACAAAAATCGTATTTGTGGTCCCATTTGGCTCATATTTGGAACACATAATACATACAATATCTAATAGAAAGCGACCTCTGAAAAAGGATCGCCGCTAGGTGGCGCAAGGATCGAGCTATTCACAAAAAACGTATTTGTGGTCCGATTTGGCTCATATTTGGAACACATATTACATACAAGAATAGAAAGCGACCTATGAAAAAATATCGCCGCTAGGTGGCGCAAGGATCGAGATATTCGCAAAAATCGTATTTGTGGTCCGATTTGGCTCATATTTGGAACACATAATACATACAAGAATAGAAAGCGACCTATGATGTCCGATTTGGCTCATATTTGTAACAAATATTTCATACAGTCCGGTAGAAGTGACATCAAAATATTTTGGAGTTGGAGAAGGGACAAACAAGCATACGTGGTGCTGAGTCGAGTAAAGTCTTTGGAAGGATTATGTATTGAGGACTTAGATTGCAACAAATTGTCAGGAAAGAGTCCTTGTAATAATGAGTTACTAAATGAACTAAATAGAATGAGAAATAATAGGTAATTAAATAAAGACTAAAAACTTGAAAATAAAATAATTAAAAACAAATTTTTAAGTTAAACGGTTTTATTGAAAACAATACTTACATGAAATAATAATAATACTAAAAGCTAGAAAATAATTAGGTAGGTCCTAGTACTAGTCATCACACTCCTCATCAATCTAGGGCGTTGATCAGACAATTCAATAAAAGCGTTGGAGGCGTCAATTTACCCCAGCGGGTTAGGGGGTCAGAATATTCCCGCGGTAGGTATGCCTGTCGTAAGAGGCGACTAAAATACCAGATTCAAGGGGCTGTGTAGCGCAACCCTTCAGGTTGAAAGCGCAATATATAGCTTCTCCAAACCCAATTGTCAACCTCACCTATCCGCGGCGAATCCTGTTTCACTAACAGACGAAGCTCTGGCGACCCCAAGCTCCTCATGGAACTTGGGGTGGGGAGGGAGGGGATGGCCTGAAGGTTTAATGTGGCCACATAAATCGTTCCCGATATGGTCGGGCTAGCACCTTAATGGTGCTGTGGTACCGGGGCGTACCGGATCTGTATCCGGCAAAGGACCATTACATCGATAACACTCCCCAAAGCCTTCGGGGAGCAACCTTATCGCTACAACAACAACAACAACAACGCGTCAAATTTCTATTGATAGTCATAAGTAAAACCAACTGAACCTTAATAAGGTTATGCCACGCCTCACATTTTTAGAAATTTCACGTGCCCAACGGTTTTATTTAATTGTCTGATCAACGCCCTAGATTGATGAGGAGTGTGATGACTAGTACCTAGGACCTACCTAATTATTTTCTACCTTTAGTATTATTATTACTTCATGTAAATATTGTTTTCAATAAAACGGCTTCACTTGAAAATTTTGTTTTAATTATTTCATTTCTTTTTCCAACTAAGTCTTAACTCCTAACTTCATCATTGTGTTGATAAGACGAAGTTTATATCAAAATATGAACTGTAAAGTGGGAAAGTTGGGGGAATAAAGAAAGGAGAAAAAGAGAAATGAAGCGAAAGGACGTCATTAAGGGAAATGGAGAGGAAAAGCTAAAAACCTTTTCATAGTTTAAACACACTCGGCGTATTTGCCAAACCACGGCCGAGGGCCACTCAGCTTGGAAAAAACTTTTTTATAAATTTTCGTCGTTGCTTCACCCGGGAATTGGCCCTAGAACATGCGGTGTGGTAGGCGGGCAACACTAACACCACACCGTGCCAAACCGGATACTTAACTGATTTAGTTTGTTACACCGTCCCAATTGGATCGAACACCGCTGCAAAGCAATGTACAATTCTTAATGCTGTCCCGTACTGTGATAGTGCTATCTTTCACCTTTTGCTTCGTATCCTTCTCCACTCCAGGCTTTACAGTCGCCTCTCCCTCTCACCAAGCTTACTCACAACATTCTTTCCTTGCTTGCCAACTCAGCCTCATTGCTTTGAACGCTAACGTCTTCTATGTCCTTTCTATCCTATTCTACCACACTCTTCCTCATTTTCTTCGTAATGGAGTATTGAGTGGGCCATCTTCGTTGTACGACCATCAGCCCGATAAGGCAGGTTAAGTAGTATTAAATATGGGAAAGGCTCTGTTCAAATACCGCCTAATATAGTCCTTGACTAACAATAGTAACGGCCGGAAAAACACCCTAATGGCCGTTATCATTATTGTTATTGTTATAGACGTCGGCGCACTGCTACCTTTATTTAGATCTATTATGCTTAACCTTTCAGCCCATTTCTGCATGTGGAGCTTTTTAATGTATTTAAGTACCTATTCAGGCTTTTTACTCCATATCACGATAGGATTAAGAGTCACGCCATCTAGATGGGAGAATCTCTGCCTTCCCAGAGCAATGCATTCACAGAGAATGCGGGCCGTCGTTTCATCCTCCAGCTCACAAAATCTACATATTTGTCTATCAGATAGATTTAACCCAGTGAAATTTCGTAGCCCATCTATGCATACATTAATGACTTTGGCTGATAATCTCGTTGCTGCGAGTATAAACAATTTGTCCCTGGACAGTCAATCCAGGGTTGTCTGAGCTGTTTTGTTGCCCAGTTACTTATCGTTTCACTAGTGTGTGCCTCTGTGAGTGCACAGAAGGACATAATCTCATACTCATTGATTTCTCGAACTTCGACCAGCACCTGCTTTGCGGTTATCAAATTTCGATCCATCGGTGAACTTGATCTCTTAGTCAGGGGCAGTATATGGATTCTTTGTTTGCCAAAGAGTTTTGCCCACAATGGGCACCTTAAAGTTTATTGAAATTCTGAGCATAGGGGCCATAGCATCACGTAGGTGCAATATGAGTGTTTCTCTAATTTTTTGATTACTTTCATACTCTGTCATGTTTTCGATCGTTAGCTCATAAAAATTTTGAAGTTTAGTGCAGTAAGTTTTGCCTCTTTCTCCATTAAAATAGGGAGAGGAGGTACGTTGTCATCGCACCCGTTATGACAATACAAACAACTCGAAGCATATGTGACTATTGGCTTCACAACAGTATTCTCCTTCTTCTTAATTGGCACTTAACCGTTTAAAAGGTTACGGCCGCCCAACAAAAAGGCGCCAGTCGCTTCTTCGCTCTACCAACTGGCGCCAGTTGATCACACCAGCAGAGCTTAAATTGTTTTGCACGTGGTACTTCAGCCCCTGCTTCCATAGGCGGGTTCCGATAAAAATATTTTCTTAGCCTGATCTTTCATTCGCATAAAATGGCCTAGTCATTTTTAATTCGCTGGACTATGTTTATGTCTGCGTAAAGCTCGTACTACTGATTAAATCTTCTTCGGTACTCGCCATCGCCAACGCGTCGAAGAACTTTTCTTTCGAACACTCCCAGAGCCAAGCCGCTCCATATGATGTTGTCATGGTCCATGCTTCTGCACCATATAGCAGGACGGGTACGATAAGTGACTTGTAGCGCATGATTTTCGTTTGCCGAGAGAGGACTCTACTCATCAATTGCCTGCTCAGTCCAAAATAGCATTTATTGGCAAGGGTGATACTTCGCTGGATTTCAGAGCTGATGTTGTTGTTTGTGTAATGATTTTTTCCCAAACAGTATTAAATGCCCAATATACCATTTTGGGAGATAGCCCCAAAGAAACTTTTTGTTGCTTGGTTTAAAGTAGCGGCTTAGGCGGTGGGTATGCCTGACGTAAGATGCGACTAAAATACCAAATGGATTGAAGCGGTTGTGTAACGTAACTCTTTCAAGAGGTTGCCAGCGCAATATATAGCTTCTCCAACCAAATTGTCGACTTCACCTATCCGTGGCGAATCCTGTTTCATCAACAGCGGATGCTCTGTCAACACCGAACTCCTCATGGATCTCGGGGATGGGAGAGCGGTATGGCTTAGATGGTTGGATGGCAAATGGTTCCCGAGATGGTCGGACTTGGTACCGGAACGTACCGGATCTGCATCCGGCAAAGGACCATCAACATCGATAACACTCCCCAAGGCCTTCGGCGAGTGTCCTTATTGCTACAACAACAACATGTTATAGTGAAAGGCACTATGAATTGATAGGCAGTCCTTGGTTCACACCGTTATCATAAAATAATCCGAAGAGTTTATTATTTGCGTATCATCTGGACTACGTTGTTTTGGGTTGTTGAAGAGCGCACGTAGTAACTACTTCAAGTTTCTCAGGTCCACCTATTGGAAGATGAGAGCTAAACTCTTTTTATAGGAATATGCCATACCTTATTGCTTTTAATTTTCCACTGAAGTCAGCTATTTCTCTCTGTTAAGTTTTTCCAAAGGTATACGAGGTCTGGCATTAACTGGCTGGCAGCGTTATGATCATTTTGCCGTATTATGTGAATTGTTACCGGTTGGCATACCTAGCTTAATCACATCCTTATCAACTGTATCACGTGGCCATTTTATAACGAATCCAAAGGAGAACGACATACTGCGTATATTGGAGTGTGCCTTCCATCCAGATAGTCGGTAAGTGTTTCATATCCTTCAGTTATTTCATATCTAACTGCTTTCAATTTCTTATTTAGGCGCTCTGGACATGCCTGGATTGAGCTGCCACCAAACTCACATCATAGCCAGTTATTCTCTTCTTGTACATATCCCGGCAGCATGGTTTATAAATTTGCTTTACGCCTCTTTGACAAGTTAACAGAATTACAGAGCTACTTAATGCACGTCCAAGATCGAAGTGCCTGGATATCCGATTACAATGTGCGTCATAATTTTTCTTCGCCTTTACGTGCACACGAATTGACATTCAATACCCCCGAATTATATCAATGAACTAGTTGCTATGGGGCGCGAAGCACATGAGGTCATGTACGAGGCGTTTGATGAGGTATGTACATTAAGGTGGTCCTTGAAAAATGAAGTGAAGGTATTTTATTCAATATCGCCCCTGGTAATACTACGATCAAAAATAAAATATGTGTATGAGTCTTGGTCACGACTTGCGATGGTTAGGACGTATCTGACAGGTTGATATTCAAAAAAACTAAAACTGGCGCAAAACGACTATATCGTTCTCAGCTTGTTAAAACACAGGGCTTAGCTCCAGCCAAATGATGTCTGCTTTTCACCATATAAGTCCCCAGATCTGGATGAAATCTTCAGAGGGATAGTACAAAAACCCTGCCCTCTGATTATATCCTCTCTGGAATGTCTATTTTAGGTCTATTTTCGACCAAATCAAAGCAAAAATGGTTATAAATAACCTGACTACTTTAGACCGATTAGCCCTTCGTCGTTTGTTTTAAAAAAACTGAAGTACGCTTTATAACGTAGGTATTGAAGATCCATTGTAAACTGCACAGAATTGACTCTATGGTGCGGAATAATTAGCGCTAAGCTGTGAATTAGTCAGGTTACAGGACTTCGATGTAGAGATGCTTCACAAGGCGGTAACCTATTACCACTCTTGAGCTTTGCGTAGACAGCATACTTCGTCCACTCAACAGAAACGAGTTTAAAGTGGTTCCCTATACCAATGATGTATAGTAATAGGTATCGAATCTGTTTCCAACCTGATCAGCGGGATTACTGAAGAACGTGAATTGCTGCTTGATTTCGCTTGGTGCTCCCAATTGACGTCAGTTATCACGAAACAGAGATATCTGGCGTAACTTGTTAAGACGCGGTCAAAACCACGGAGGCCGTTAAGCGCCAAATAATGATGATGATGAAGCAAACAACACCAATCTTCCATTTGTTTCGCCTGATTCAGAGTCGTGCTTCTTTAAGGCAGAAAGTAAAAGGTCCGTCGGACTACTTAAGTCCTATAACAATGGGAAGCTCTTTCGTTCAAGAATGTATATGGGGATCTCACTCAAATATTTGACGTAATACTTTTCACGAACAGATCTAAAACCGATTGTAGCGTGGGAGTGAAAGTGAGCGTTTTCGGAACACTAGCGTCAACATCTTATTCCATCCGTCCTCCGAACTCCGCGAGGTGGTTTCTATGCGGATAGTGGATCACCTACTGTGCGACTGTTCAGCGCACTATCGAAGGAGAATGAAGGTTATTGATAAATCCTGTTTCTAGAGCCTACTAGTATTCAAGGGTGTCTGCCCGGTAGAGCTTCCCAAATATAAAAACTCAACGGAGTCCTCACGATTCGCAGCGGTGCGTTAAATAATTCGTCAGTCTTACAACATTTATATATATTGTGACGAATATTAGCATCACTAATTGATACACCCCTAAGGTTATTAAATAAAAGCGAGCTACATAAACAGATTAATCATCATTTACACATGAACATACAAGGCAGCAGAGAGATACTCACTATCAGCCGAAGTGCTACTCACATATACATACGCTATGTGAGAGACTATAACTACAAATATACATGTACATATATGGTTGGTAACCAGGCAAGACGTTCGCGAATTTACTAGACCTTAGGAGAAATGGGTGAACGAGGCAACAGAGAGTATAAAAGCAGCGAAAGCTGAGTAGTCAAAAACAGTTTGATTTAAGCACGCCATCGGTTGTGAAGTATACGTGTTATTGTGAAGTATAATTATACTTACCCCAGCGTAGCCTAATAAAGACCATTTTGCAATACAGAATATGGGAGTGATTTATTCAATAGTTTAGCGATTCGAAGGTTAGCAGAAGGTTGCAAATAAGCAGAATTCCCCTAAATTCGTTACAATATATTTATATATGTAAGGCGCGATAGCCTCCGAAGAGATTTTAGGCCGACCTTCTCTCCAATTTAGCGTCCGTGCTCTTTTTAATTGGCGGAACCTTCATGTTTTTTGCCTACTCCGAACGGCATCTGCAAACCAGATGAGTTTTCACATAAACATTTCTTTTATGGCAGAAATACACTCGCTGTGCCTGCCAAATGACTGCCGAGGGGCTTAGAAAAATTGTCTTTTAATGGAAAACCTTGTTTATAAAATTTTGATGTCGCTTTGTCCAGGGCGTAAACCCAGGATCTTCGGTGTGGCAGGCGGAGCACGCTGCCACCACACCACGGTAGCCGGCTTGGTATCAAAATGGTTTATTAACCAGAAAGATCCGGTCACAACAAACAAGGTGATGATGTGACCTTTCGAATTCTACAAAGTAGTTCTTATCTCGAATTTCGGGAGGGGTGACATAATGTCAACGGCTTAAATGTCAGTTGACCTTATGGCCATATAGTTGCACGATTTTTTATTCCAAATTTTCTCCTGCTGCGCTACTTTTCTAATTCTGGTTTCATTGAAGTGCAATATCGGATTAAAAGCTATGTCGATGAGGACTTCTTTCAAATAAAAAACAAAACGTGCTAACCAAAACTTCTTATCCATCCTATGGAAGTTTTTCGTTCTTTTTCCTGAAATGGTCGTAAGGTCAAACGGAAATTCCCTAAATGACCATAAATCAAATTAAGAAAGGGCGTAAAGTCAATTGACCTTGTGACCATATGAAGTGGTTTTATACATATTGATCGTATGCCATTTGATGTGGTCATAACGTCAATTGACTTTTTGACATTGGCCTTATATCAGCCAACCAAACAATTGCTGTATGTGACTATGGTCTTTTTTCCGCAATGGTCATGAGGTCAAACTGAAACTTACTTAACTGCCATAAAGTAAAAATTAAAAGGGCATTGCTCTTATGTCACCCCACGAACTTAACTTGTAAATAGTTATGGTCTTTTCCCGAAATGGTCATGAGGTCAAACTGAAACTTACTTAACTGCCATAAAGTAAAATTAAAAGGACATTGCTCTTATGTCACCCCACGAACTTAACTTGCAAATGGTTATGGTCTTTTTCTCGAAATGGTAATAAGGTCAACGGAAATGTTCTAAATGGCCACACCAAAGTGAAAATATAAAGGGATGACTCTAAGTCTATTGACCTTATGGCCGTTTGAAGGGCTAATTAAGTAAAAAAAAAAAAAAAGGAGCGATGTCTTTAAGAAGGGGAAAAAAAAAAAAGGGGGGGATGTTTGGGTTTGTAAAAAAAATGTACAGGGGGGGAAAAAAATAGGTAAAAGAGAAATTGTGCCTTTTTAGAGTAGTTAGGGTGTCTGTTAGTTAAGGAAGAAAGAAGGAGATTTAGGATCCATGAGGAGTGGAAGGGGCTGGATAATTTTGATAAGCTTTTCTTATAGAGAGTAAGATTAGAAATGGTGATTGGGTGCTTAGGGTCATAATCCGTGATGTTGTATTTATGGTTGTCGAAAACAGGTTGTCGT